>JADDOH010005783.1:0-173907 GCA_016648135.1 Agrypnia vestita | reverse complement strand
TCTTCATTAGCGGTGTTCCAGTCACATATAGTCAGGAGGCGTTCTGATAGTATCATCATCATCATTAGCGGTGTTTCAGATATATATCGTCGGGAGGCGTTGCGATAGTATCACCATCATCATCGTCATCACTAGCGGTGGTTCAGCTTCATATCGTCAGGAGGCGTTTCGATAGTATCATCAACATCATCATCATCAGCAGTGTCCCAGTTATATATTGACAGGAGACGTTTCAATAGCATCATCATCATCACCATCATTAGCAGCGTCCCAGTTGTATATAGTCAGGAGGCGTTGCGATAGTATCTTCATCAACATCATCGTTAGCAGTGTCCCAGTTATATATAGTCAGGAGGCGTTTCGATAGTATCATCATCAACGTCATCATTAGCGGTGTCCCAGTTATATATCGTCAGGAGGTGTTTCGATAGTATCATCATCATCATCATCATCATTAGCAGTGTCCCAGTTATATATAGTCAGGGGGCGTTTCGATAGCATCATCATCATCATCAACATCATTAGCGGTGTTTCAGCTATATATCGTCAGGAGTCGTTATGATAGTATCATCATCATCATTAGCGGTGTTTCGGCTATATATAGTCAGGAGACGTTACGATAGTATCATCATCATCATCATCATCACTAGCGGTGGTTCAGCTATATATCGTCAGGAGGCGTTTCGATAGTCTCATCAACATCATCATCATTAGCAGTGTCCCAGTTATATATCGTCAGGAGACGTTCCAATAGTATCATCATCATCATCATCATTAGCGGTGTCCCAGTCATATATAGTCAGGAGGCGTTCCGATAGTATCATCATCATCATTAGCGGTGTCTCAGATATATATCGTCAGGAAACGTTACGATAGTATCATCATCATCATCATCATCACTAGCGGTGGTTCAGATAAATATCATCAGGTGACGTTTCGATAGTGACAACATCATCTTCATCAGTGAAGGCAGTGTTCCAGTTACACATCAGTCGGAGAAAATTAGGCAGATCCCATCATCATCGATGGCAGGATTCTAGCTGTACACCATTTGGAGAAAATACACCGACATCCCTGGCCAGGGGCTAGGCATATCCCTACTGTCCAGATCCACCTTTCCATCTACTAATACGAGGGGTCATGGCCTCGTGAAACCACATGGCAACCAACCATTACAAGTATTTATTTATGTATTGTATATGTAGTATATGTATGTATATTATATTTTATTAGTATGTATCTATTCGTACGTAGTGTATGAGGGGGCTCTTCACGGGTGGCACAACACCCGTGCGGATGTCTTCCCTCGTCTGGAATGGATTGAACGTATTGATGCATACCAGATTATAATAAGTACTACCTGGGAGGGTGGTTGCAGTCACTGTAGTGTCGCGAATGGCCAATGGGCTGCAGTTGCTCACAGGCGAGGGTTGGGGAGCCTAGGAAACTCCCCTTCCCCACTCGCATATTTTTGACTTGACAGGTGGCCCGGGACCATCTTTACAGTAGCTTCAGTATATATACCGTAGTTTAACTTAGTTTAACCTGGAGGAGTTGGAATTCGGGGGGCAAACTGGCTCTGAGCCCGGACGCCAGACACTGACGCGAGGGATGGTGCGGTACTTTGCACAGAAGAGGCCCAACATGAAAAGGCGCATCCAGGCTCAGGTCAACGTATCCGGAACTCGTGTCGGGAGAAGGAAGATGGGATCAGTCACCGATGAGCCTTTGGGTATGGAGGGGCCGAATTTAAAGCAACCACATTTTCCGCGTACACATACATTTACACATACCTTCTACAAACCCCTTATCCATTAGAACCCAACGTACCACTAGAATGAGACATAGGGCCAGATACAGGTGACGGAACTTAGGCCGGCTAGTAAATAAACGTAACAATGTAATTGATATAAAGATAATGCAGAGTAAATATAAAAGATCGTAAGGAATAAGCACAGCGAGATAACGGCGGAAGATAAAATTATTAATCAGCGAGGGCGTCGAAGACGGAATCATCCATAGGAGCGGCTACGAAGGACTCGAGGGCTTTCAGGGGATCTATGTACTCTATATGTGCATGCGCATGTGATAACGGCACGTTACTAACCTTTCCAGTGGATGGCGGTCGATCCCATACAGGTAGGACAATGGGGGATCGAGCGGAGAGGGCGTGGGAGCAGAGGATCGCGCACTCTGGAGGCGCAGCTACACCAGATGCAGTGGTTTCAGTCCGTAGGAATGATAGGTAAATAATATAGGGCCACGGAACATGGTATGTTTAGCAATTGCACCGTAGGGCTTAATTGACGTGCTAGGTAGTTTTGTTTGCGTTTTCCATGAACATTCACGAACTTCATACCCCAGTATTTAATTTAAGTTTAGCTTGCGTTAGGGTTACCACAAAACCAATTCATCCCCTATAGTTCGAAACAAAAAATTACACAACGTGAACTGGGGAAGTCTTGAATAAAGCGAGGGTGTTTGGAAATACTACGTTAAAAGCCGTAGAGCCTTCACCCGACGTAGATAGATAGCTTGTTTGCCTCTAACAAGGCGTAAACTCAGTTAGGAGTAGGATCGAGCTGTAAGGCGAAGAATAGGAGCCATCACAAGTGATTCTGTCATTATATATGCAATATGTTTGAAACTTTTGACAAGTCCATCTGCCAAATTTATACAAATCTGGCCATTCTAGGACATTCATGGATTTTTTTGCCTTGCTGCCCTTAAAACTCACGAAATTTATTTTTCATACCATCGTTTTGTCGCTCATTTCTTTATTGTGCCAAACTTTTCTTTTTATTGTGCCCTGTTTTATATTATCCATAATATATAATCTAAACTCGTACGCAAAACAAATATTATTTAAAACAATACACGTTATTTGACTTTGTTATGTATCAAAAGTTAACATATATTTGTATCATTTTACACCCCTAGGCTTAGACTATGATTGATCAAAAAATGTTTTTTATTATGATATATTTATTTATTTATATTAGATTATTTGATTCAATGTTTCAATTCTCAGATGAAAATCAAAGAAAGTGTAGTAAACCATTTTACTTTTATAATTGTGCACCAATTTTTCTAATTTTATAAAGTCAAATATGAGAAGGAAATAACTGTACTTTTAATAATTTTATTGATATAAAATATTTCATTTTATCACACAAACTAAATGTGATCCTTCATAGGATCAGAAGGAGATATTCTCTTTATCTTAGATATTACCAAAATGATTTTGAAATAAAAGAAATGATTCTCCTTTTAGCCTTTATTGTAAAACTAAAATAAAAAAGTATATATAACTAAAACAAATGCCACCTATCTTCTTCGAGTCTACATAGATGTCGCAATCGGGCGAATTAACAAAAAATACCATAAACAAATACACACATAGGTGTTATCCTAATATATGTAGTTAATTAAATACTTTTGTAATTATACCCTGTTCGGTCCGGTCTCCGTAAAATTTATTGTTTTTTTATGTATGCCAAAATAGTATAACTTCCGCGAGTAGGACACGTTATATATGCAACAATTTTTTTTCTAAAATAACAGAAATCCAAGGATTTTCTCTTTGAGTGGCATAAATTAACGACTTTTAGTTTCATTTTTGGTTTGCCCTGCGATCAAATATTTTTCGCACGATAAACGTCATGTCTTCTATTGCAATAAATATATTTCATTCATTTACCAATTATTTTATTATTTAAAAAATTTAATTTTATCGTATTTAAAAAAAACTTAATAAACTTAAAATTAAATTAAATTTTAAATTAATTAAATAAATAAAAAAAAAAATTAAATAAAATTATTTATTTTATTTATTTAAGTTTCCTTAAATAAATACAATAAAAAATTTGAGACAATATCGATAAAAATAGAATTATTTCGAAATATCACATATAAGTAATGACTGTATTTAACGTCCTCCAATTTTGTACAGATAGTTAATTTTTTTTTGTTTTTGACCAGGTAGTTAAAAATGCTTTCAATATTTCTGCATTATTAACTTAAAGATGGAAAAATTTGACAAGTCCATTAAGACCAGGGGTGTGAATTGAATTTTATTTTTGCAAATATGTAGTTGATGTTTAGGTATCATTTGAATTTGATTAAATTTCATTAAATTTGATTAAAAATTAAAAAAAATGAATTTGATTAAAAATTAACATGATTTTTTAAATAGAGCTGATTTGAATAAAAGTATTTTTTTAAATTTTCATGATAAATAGAACTCAAATGATGAACAAATCTAAAAACCATTACACAAGTGAGAAAATTTTACTGTTACTTGTTACAAACTTGAGATTAATGGGTGTGTTAAAAATAGGTACTTAAGTATGAAATTTGTTAGAGTACTTGTATGGGCTCCAAGATTTGCACTGTGGCTATGAAGCGGATAAAATCCCGTAGCGACTTTCCCCTACGACCTGGATAATATTTGCTAATTTCATTATGTACATAAAATCGCCGTAATCCTAAGTGGTAAGCAAATAAGAGCATACATTTTTACCGCGCTACATATTTTCATTTCCTTTAACAATTTGGTATTTAGCATAGGTGTCACTTTAGCAATCAATGCTTTGCTTGATTCTGTGTTTTGTTTCTCTGCTGCTCTCAAGCTTACACTGAATATATTGTTTTAATATCTATGTACATTAATAACTTCTCTTTTTACCGAGATGAAATTATTATGTGGAGACATTATTGATAGTATTGTCAACTGCGTGTGCCCAAGTACCAAACTGTAGGAAACAGTTTTAATTTATTTATGAGCTCATCAAGGTTCTATTGCCGGTAGATTTCTTTAAAAAGTATTAAAAATATATTTACCTACAAAAATCTTAACACAAATCAGTAAGAATTTTGCAAAACAGCTGAATATTTATTTTTGTTATTTTATCTCCTAACCTTTTTATTCATGTTACTTAATCAATCTTTTATATAATTATTTTTATCTACCTTTTTATTTAAACTATCTTTTATATTATTATTCTTTTTGTATTATAACTCATTTTCTTATATTGAATAATTGGGATTTAACCTAAAATAAGAAAAGTATTAAATTGAGAAACTTAACTGCCCCAGAACAAGTTTCACCTAGTGGAGCGTCATAAGTTTAATTTATAAAATAATTATAGTGATTATATTAAAAAAATAAATAAACATTGATTCATAAATTTTAGTGCAAATGCACTTAAACGAAAAAAATACTGAAAATACTATAATTCGTTGAGAATTTGTAATTACATGAAAAAGTGACGTAAAAGAGATTTCATTGGGGTATTTATGGTGCATTGTTTTTTAATTTTCAAAATTAAAAAAAAAAATTAACATTACTTTTTTTTACATTCGTTATTTTATCTACAATATCTAAGAAATTAATAAATGTCATCATTGTGTATTGTCCTAATTTTATTGTAATGCTGCTCATCTCAGCAAATATTTATCCTATTGATATGACTGGCTCATTTCCTTACACAAATATTGTTTATAAATTGTATATGTATTATTTACAAAACAACACATTTTATGAATCTATTTTATCTGTCTGCAAGAAATAATCTATTCTATGCTACTTTAAATATTCTCGAGGATGTTTAAGCTTGCGTACATCCAAAAACATACCGATTTTTTCAATATAATTTTTGACCTGTAGACATTTTAGACAGCACCCTTTCTCAAATATTTTCGAACTGCAATAATCTCGGAAAAACATGAGACTTTAGTTAATATGACCTGAAAATACGTTACCACAGTAACTAAAATATTTATATTTATATTATATTATATTATATAAAGATTGAACTGAGTTCAATTTTGGAAATTCACAAATTCGAAAAGCCACAAGACTCACACGTTCGAAAATAAAATCATTTTTTTGTGAATTCGGTAAACGGTACCTAATTAAATGTATTTAATAA
This sequence comes from Agrypnia vestita, assembly GCA_016648135.1. Lineage (NCBI taxonomy): Eukaryota > Metazoa > Arthropoda > Insecta > Trichoptera > Phryganeidae > Agrypnia > Agrypnia vestita. The sequence goes on along the minus strand of JADDOH010005783.1, from coordinate 167,974 downwards.
ATAAATAACATGTTTTTATCAACAAAATACAAAGCCAAGCATCCGTTTATTAACGAATCTCATTAATAAACTAGCTGTGATCCGTCAAAAATGACGGTATTTTAACGTGTTGGTTCCTAAGGAATAAGTATTTATTTCTTTATAAAAAATTTTTTTCGTAAAAAAAAATCGGAAAAAAATTTACTGCAAAGAAGTAATGAACGTTACACGAAGTTACGGGACAGACAGACACAGGGACGGATGGATGAATAGATAGACAACAAAATTATTATAATTGGGATGCAATAAAATTTTATTTCTTCCCTTGAACTTTCAGTGAACTTTACGTAAAACACGTATACACGCGATTTTAACACTACCATAAGGGAACATTAATTTTGTTTTGTGCTTATTATTTTTATAAATTTTATTTTTTTCTTGAAATTTTCTTCCGTCCCATAACTCAAACTAAATTATTAATTAATATCTAGAATCACGTTCAACCGTTAACATATTATATTTTATGCAAAACTTAACTATTTTATAAACTTAATTTAAGTTAAGAGAACATGGTTCATTTGTTTAAACTTTTTACTCAAACGATAAATATAATATTGCTATAAGTTGTAGGCTTGCTTGAGGGGATCTTGGAAGTTTTTGAAGGTGTCGTCGAGGGAATCATTCGACCCTGAAAGTAGGAGGAGTGTCGGAGCTTAGTATAGCGGCTCTTAAGTTTTTAATACCTGTTTCTGAGTTAAGTATAATTTCGTGATACCGTAGCTAGCGGCTTATTCCATGATGGAATATTATCCCGATTAAATAGGTTCCATACAATTTGATCGCTAATGTCCCGAATCTACAGGTAAGACACATTCCAGAGATTTAGCGAGTTAACCTTCCACCCATAACCTTCCACTTACAACTCTTTCATAAGCCTTTTGCAGCTTCCACCTCCACAGCTCTTATATCTGATCCATAGTTCAATTATTTAAGAAATAATAAATGACATGACATATCTACATATCAGTGGCGCGCAGTGGGTTAAACTTAGGTTATGCTGTGACCGACTATATACCTATATTAGAAATATATATATATAAATATATTTATATATATATAGTATATATATAGTTAATTTTACACATATATATATATGTATAAAATTAACTATACATAATGAACTATTTTGAGTAGCTTCAATCCACAAAAATAACTGCACTATGAAAGAAGTATTGTAAAAAATATATCCTAAATAAATAAATATTTTATATAGGTATAGCTAATACGGCGAAAACTTCAGATATATTTCGAAGACGATTTATATATAATTAAATTGGGAACAATACTAATTTCAGATATACGTTTCTTTTCACAAAAATAAATCAAACATTTTATGATATCATTATGACAGATGATATTTGTCGTATTCGTATTTACATTTACCACAGAAAAGACATAAAATTTACACCGAAAGTTTTGGGTGGAATTTGTAAAAAAATAACATTTCTGCATGACGTGCGCCTGGCATAGGACCTTTCAAAGAAGAACGCTACTACATTACGCATTAAAAATACACGGTTTTTTTCTCGACTTGACTATATCTGTGGAACAAATTGGTTGGCGAAATAAATGAAGAATTGATATGAAGTTAAGCGCAGAAAAGTCGGAAATAAAACTTCTAGCCATAGGACGTATTACGGCTACAATTTTAAAATTACTAACTAATTTAAAATTAAACTCAGATTGAGATTGGTAGAAAGAGACAAATACTGAAAACGGTGTTATCGACACGTGATTTTAATCATCACTACTATCCGTAGCACTACTACAGCAGTATTTTTCTGAAAAGTAAGATAGACAGAATGCAGTAAATTAACACTAATCCGTTTCAACTGCTGCAAAGGAGGTTCAAATTAACCCAACTAACGAATTGAAACTCGATGCTGGTCAACTAATTGCCATTTGACGTTTGCCTTATAACGAGCGTGAAGTTAAGCGCTAGGCTTGATACGCACACGGGACTACTAAAGCAAAGAGTTGTCTCCTCTCGGGAGCATAATTAGTGTCAGGAATTATCTCGAGTTAAAAATATCATCTGTGAACACGATCCATTAGGATTAAATAATCAGGATTATTCGATGGCGATAAGTTAACGTCACAAAACTGGGTCAGAAGTTTAGAAATAATCTCACTTCTGCAGTAAAACACACATGGTCAGGTACTTAAAATATACACAGGAATAGACAGATATTTACAAGGCTAAAAAGTACTCACGATGATGGTAGTCTTTCTTCCGAGTTGCGCATGGTATTTAGCAGAGTTTTGCTAAGGTTTTGGTGGTTTTTGTTGAATCACATGCTCTTCAAAGTTATCTCCGGCAAACGTCACATACGAGAAAAAATTTCTTCCAACTGTTCGTCAAACTAGGAACAGACGTCTGTCCCTAAACATAAGCATAAACTTAAAACCGGCTCGGATTTTAGTTACAGTCAAATTCTAGCCTGACATTGTTACAAACATCTCAAGCATCAACTTAATTAATAGAATTTTTTAAGCGATGAACATTACGTAAAATTACATCTGTATGTGGAATATGTAATCTATCATGCGGTGTTATTTTTCTTGTTGTATCTCATTGAAAATGAAATTAAAATTGCGTAAAATGATAATATATTTATTTTTAACTAAGCTTCTCCTTTTTCACAGGAGTATTGGAGATCCATAGCCTCAACATATTAACTCCAGATGTTCATATTCTTCACTATTTCAGTGTAGCTGCCCATTCTAGGCAACGTCTCCTTCCATAAATGATACCTATCTCTTTTCTCTGATTTTCACTAGGATGATGCACTGGGTGTCTCCTTTCTAGGGTAGTTGATCAAATACATTTATTTATATTTAAATTTGTATTCTCATCTGATGTTGACTGTCATCCTAACTTTAATTATCTTGTCGATAGTCGTATACAGAAAAGCTGTATAGCGCTGACAAATTCTTCAGCCATTATATTCAGGGTTCTTCTGAACCACGCTGTCCTGCAAACTTGAATTATAAAATGTTCTCTCTCTTTCTTCTGGGTATTTTTTTAAAATAACACATTTTTATATTTAAAAAGTATGATTAAATATTGACATCAATAGAATTCACGTGATTTACCTATTTTCATCCAATATCTAATTGAATTGATCCAAACATTGAAATCTATTTTCGTAGCAATTACTTCCAATGTATTATGATTCTGTTTCTTTTTTATTATGTCGACATCATAATATCAGACAAAGAATGTCGCATCGTTTGCCTTGCGGCGGCTATAGACTTTGTGTTTGTCTATAAGGCTTTTGCTTATTTTTTAGTAGAAATTACTTATGATTTATATCTTGTAAATACAAAATTGTGATAAGATAATTTATTATTTACATCAAACTTTATTTTCAATAGCCACCTCGTGTATCACTTAGAATTGATTAGGTACCTACTACTGAGTGTTTTCATGCGTGCCTGCTTAAAATATTATGATAGCAGTCAGTGTCTGGTATTTTTGGGATTCACATTTCGAAATGTAATCAATTTTTTATCATTTTTTCCCCTCACTAGGAAGGTCGGGTTCCAAAAACTTGATGAGCTGCTTTTTATTTTACGAAATAGAGTTGCAAACATATATTGACCAATTGAGGCATAGTTAGTTTTCGTGCAGGATTTTTTAATGTACTGGCCGCCCTTTTCCCCAAAGAAGATATTATTTTCCTTGGTAGTCACTACTCTAGCATTCATAAGATCTTTCCGAACCACCTTAATTGTGACCTTTCAATGTGATCCAATAATGCTACTCACTCTCCTCTCTATGACTCATCAGTTTGGAATCTGACTATCGCTCTTTCCGTAAGTATTCATTCATTTTCATTTCACAGATTTTGACTCAATCAGTTTGGTCATAACATAGCACAGATAACGTACAGTACTTACTAACCAACACGCCGTTTCCCCACGGGGAGGGTAGATTAGCTAGATCGCCTCACTCTTTTGTACTGACACACAACGCTCACCTCATCCACATTTATACAACTTCGCATGCAAGCCCGACGGTTGTTCAGGCGCCTTACAGGACCATCTTCCAGTATCTACTTAATTAAATTGTTCGTCTTCCGCGGTTACTTGCTCTTCTTAGAGCCGTCAACATTTGCGTCTTATGCCAGCCTGCTAGCTTTCCACGTCCCATTCCGACCTACCAGACAGAAGTACCTCTTTTCCCTTCCAATTTATCAAACCAACAACAGGAAATCCTCTCCCATTCCACGCATATGCTCAGATTATAATTACCTCTTAAATTCAATAGATATTTCAAACACTAAATATGAAGAATATCGTCATATGGTGATGCAGATACTAGAAATTCATCCCCTTCCCTGATCATGTATAGTATATACATCACAAGCCCCTTTATGTCTATGTTAACGTTAAATTTGGAAAAATTTTTGGAAAAAGTTTGTAGTTAGGGGATGTTTTATCATTGTCAAATTGACCTATCTATGATTATGTCCTTTTTATGTTATCCTTTAATTGTGAGAGACATTTAACTATTTTTTTGTATTCAATCTTATCAAGCGATTGTGTCTCCCTGTTGGATGACTGAATTAAATAAAATATCTTTTTTACAATTCTTTCCTCATCCATTCACTCAACTTGATCAAAACACCTGAGCGCCCATTTTTTAATTTTGTTAACTATGTTATTAACCAAACTATACAGGTAAGGGAAAATATAACTATCAGCTTCAATTCTTCCTTCGGCACCAAAAAAACTTTTAATATCAGGACTACTAAATAATCAAGAAATTACTATTTAATAATAAAGAAATAATTATTTTAACATAGAGGGGAATTTATTTGTAATGAAATTAAACAAAATATTTATGGCTAGGATGGCTGTAGAACTCCGCACCGTAACAGAAAGTTTAAATTAAATTATTTTAGTTAGTACGAAATTGAAAATGAAAGTGTCTATATTATATATTAGGTCCTTACATATGAAATTGACGTTTAGTATGGGAGGAACATAAAGTCGATTTTTTTTTATTATAATATATTTATTTAATCAAAGTATGTACCATTGCTATCTATGCACTTTTGCCATCTCATAGGTAGTTCATCGATCCCTTTACTAAAAAAACCATTCGGAAGGGAATCAATAAAATCTTTGAAGGCGGTTTGGACTGCCCCATCGGAGTTGAATTTTTTCCTTTGCAAGAAGTTATCCAAATTTCGAAAAAAATGGTAATCTGTTGGGGCAAGGTCCGGAGAGTACGGTGGATGTCTTAGACATTCCAATTGAAGCTCCTCTAATTTGGTAGCCGTCTGTTGTGCAGTGTGTGGTCTAGCGTTGTCATGAAGCAGCAGTGGCCTAGAGCGATTAACCAGCCTCGGTTGTTTAGCAGCTAGCTTTTCATCATGGTTTGCAGTTGCTGACAATAGACATCTGCCGTAATCGTCTGGCCAGATTTAAGAAAGCTGTAGTGAACGACACCAGCACTAGTCCACCAAACGCTCACAAGTAACTCGCGTTTGTTGATTTGCTTCACTCAATTCGTGGGGTACCCACCTTTCAAGCTTTTTCACCTTACCAATTTGCTTCAAGTGGATTAAAACAGTTTTATCACTAACACCGCAGCCTGTAGCTAACTCGGATGTGGTTTGCGATGGATCCGCTTCCACAATAGCCTTCAATTCTTCATTATCAACTTTGGTCTCCGGCCGTCCACGGGGCTTGTTCTGCAGGTCGAAATTTCCAGAACGAAAACGTTGGAACCAAAAACGCACTGTGTTTTCTTTTGCGGCACCGTCGCCATACACATCATTAATCCTTCGAGCCGTTTCTGCAGCACTGGTGCCACGGTGGAACTCGTACTCGTAAATAACGCGATATTTCAAGTTTTTCATTTTGTAAACTGAGTCTCGCAAAGAAAAAAACAATTGAGGAAAAAACAAATGAATTATAATTTTCAAAACACAAATACATGAGTAAATAGCTGTAAAAATTTGGATTTGGAATTCCTAACCAAAGAGAAGATATTTGAGATCAAATTTGCCAGTACGGTAAAACGTCAATTTCATATGTAAGGACCTAATATTTATTATTTGACAAGGAAACTCGTCTGGCCGAAGTCGTGTTGTCTGATTGCCCCAGCGCCGGGGCTTGTCAGGAAAGCTCGGGTTTACTCAATTAAAGCTCGCCAGTTGAAGGGATGAATGCTAATTGCTACTAGTTATCGACTTCCATGATGGGAGAGTCCATAAAACCCTTTTTTAAATTGTTCATAACGGCGTTCGTGTTATTTTTGTTTTAGAAAGTTTACTTATCGTAAAATAATGAATGGATAAGTAATTCCACTTGAAAAATAAAATAAATGGTACTCCAAAGAGTCTAAAGGGTGACTAAATGTGATTTAATCATAAACAGCGAATGCTTAGAACATGTGAACTAGTGTGTCTATGTGGGAAGTTTGTTTACTGGGGAGAACAAGCTGAGAGAGATATCTAGAGGAGAGTGATTGCGGTATAAATGCCAATAGAGATTTGTCAAAAGAAGATCTGGTGCCAACTCATATTTATAGAAGTGAAGTCTGGAATTTGTAAAAAATAACGAAAATAGACTGTAGTAGAGTGGCTTAGATGGAATGGTTTGTGAAACGGATGAGCGAGAGAATGGTGAAGAAAATATATTATGAGGTTAGAGTTGAAGATAGCGGGAACATTGAGCAGAACGACCCAGTATGATTAGACAAGCCAAAAATTGGAGAATGGTCCGGCATAAACCAAGATGATGACACTTATCACATCCGTCTGAGATTAAGTATCTTCGATATAATTCAGTGTCCTGATTTCAAAACAAAACAAATTTGACACGCAAAAAGTAGTAAAGAAAATATTACATTTTGAAGTTTAGAAAATTTGACCATACATTTTGTGACATATGTGTCACTTTGGACCATAGAAATTACACATATAAAAAATAAAGCGCAAACCATTAATAAAAAATATTTTGCAACAATAATTTCATTTTATTCATGGTAAAACCAAAAATTTGCAAACCGTAAACAACAGAAATTATTAATAATTACTAACCACACACCCGTGAAAAATTACGGAACAAATAAATGGAGAATACATTATTACTTACCAACATGAAAACACATTGAAAAGGTCTTGGTTATTTATAATATTCAGTTTACTATTATAAATTTTTTTGTTTCTTATACATCAATTTTTGAATTTAAATTTTTAGTATACGATGTATCCTGATTAAGGAACGGTAGTGGTTTTAACTTCTTATCAATTATATATTAATCAAATGTTCGTTAACTTTCGTTTTATTTGTGATTTTATCATCTTGTAACACGTATTTTTGGATTATTATAAATATTTTTGTCAAAACCGTAAAATATATGATTATATGAATTACGATAAATAATTTCATTAGTTGAAATAATTTAAGAGTAAATTATAAATCCTTAGTAGAAAATTATTATCGGCTTTAGATTAAAATAAATATTAGAGTATCCGCGAGATTTTACGAAATCACATACCTTACTGATTTAATCCTGTCAGAAGAGGGGAGGTAATTTTGTTTCCAATGCTTTGCCTTAAAAGGTTTTATTTATATTATAAAACAGAGCTTCAGAGCTGAACAGGACAACAAAGAATTTCAATTAGCTAAACAAAATTTATTACGATTGTTTAATTAAATATAACGTTTCCATTATGTCTGCAATTTGTGCTTTCACCTTTTTGCTTTTGTATTACGTTATTTAGTTTCTCCTCCGAGAAGTGTATTTAAATTACGATCTACTCATTTATAGTTAAAAATTATTACTGCTATGGGAAGAATAATCGCTTTTCATTTTGTTTAGAATGCTTTAACGTAAGCCAGGAAAGTATATACTGGACAATCTTATCGCTTTTTGATAGGTAAATATGTAATCAAACTAACATAAGTAAACGCGTTGTTATTGACAATGGGAGAAATCCCGAAAACGGTCTAACAATTCAAGATAAATATAGTGGAATAAAACAGTGTTGTTTACCCTCATTTTTTTAAATATTAAAAATGAATTTCCACAGTGTTACAAACAAAAAACTTGAACATTTAAGTAAAATTTGCAAATTTCCAAATATAATTTCAACATCGGTATCTTTATAATGAAGTGGCGGTGCCACAACATACCCATATGTATCGAGAATTTCTAGGCTTTATAATTTCCATTTTAATATCAAATCGTTAAAAAAATACCTTTAATTCTTTCTATTTAAGAAAGACAATCAAATTAGTACGTGTGAGCCGAGCGTATGAGGAACATTGTTTCGTTGTGTTGGTGTTTATATCCGTAAATATCAACACAACGGAACATTATGCATCGTGCACATAGCTTACATATACTAATTCAATTGCCTTTCTTAAATAGAAAGAGGTCTACCTGATAGCTATTAAATAGGAGTACACAGGTTGTCTCGTTGCTAGTTAAACAAATTTCGTGGGAATCATTTAATTTTGGATAGAAAATATTCTTTATACGTTGAGTGAAATATAGACAGTTACGGAAATAAGCTATGTACTTTTTTTTCAATATTTCTGACTTATTTTTTCAATAATATTTGAATATCTGAAACTTAAGTGGACTATTGAAAATCCCTTGCTTTACATGCAAAATAAAATTTAAAAAACCTTACAAAATACTTTTTTCAAATTGAATCATTTTATTAGACTTGAGTCAAACCGAATGAATTTTTGTTTGATTTTTTTGATTGGTTTCACAAAAGATAAGCCAGAAATATAGAAAAAAATGCAAAGCTTAACGTCGTTTACCTCTGTAACTGTTGAAACCTCACCCGAAGTGTAAAGAATATTTTTTATTCCAAATGGAATAAAGACTCTCCCAATGTTTTAAATACTAGGTATTAGACAATTCGTGTAATTCGAATATAAAAAAAATGTTTAATGCGGTAGATTTGCAAAACAGTTTAAACAAATATATAAATGGATTTACTCAAATCATTGCCACAAAATGCAAATTTGCATTTAATGGAAATTCGAAAAACAGATAGAAACTAGAAAAGTGTCAAACGTGAATTCCACTTTGTACAAAATTAGAAGTTTATTAAAGTACTCTCGTATCTACCGCAGTCTTAGAATTGCGTAGAGCACCAAATTGAGTGATTCCGATACTTCGATATTTGTATGAAGATACCTAGACAGACGTTTTGGCATAGCAGCACGTTGTCAAGGGTTTGTCTCAAAAGTTATGGCAGAACCGTACTTGTTAATGGGTCAAATTAATCTTCCATAATAGCGCATGAACAACTCAAGTGGTTCGTGCTTACTCAATTGAAAATAGCTAGATTTCAAAAGTATTTAAATACATTATACAGATTTGTCTGATTGAATTTTAGTATTTACATTAATCTGTGTCTGTACGATATACTATCTGTTACCCATCAAAAATGACGGAATATTAGCTTGCATCTTTGATAAGACCTGGTATATATTTATATATATTTTGGCGGTTTTTATTATATATATTTTGGCAGTCCACGGTGACTTTAGAAATATGCGTAAAACGGCCCCATCTCCGCCCGTTTAATTTGTTTTTTTTTTAGCCGTGAGTTCGAATAAAATTACGAATGTTACATGAAGTTAAGGACGGACAGACAGATATACAGATGGACAGACAACGAAACTATTATTTAGTGGTTAAATGTTTTAGGGTACAGTAAAGAGCTATTTTATTGGTTCTCAAGGGCTTTCGAAGTATATTTCTATCCATGCAATGCCTAGCTTATAATATGTAAGGTGAAAAAAATGTAGGTAAAATTTAAAAAAAATATTTTGTACACTTTATAAATATATTGTAAAAATTAAAAAAAATATATTATAAACTGCGTCGTCCTTGTGCGGCGTGACGGAATTTTTTCATTGTGATATCAGATATTTAATCAAATAGAATCATGTATAATAGATTGTTAGTTAACTTTGTAAAAAACACTACCAGATTTTAGGTCTACCGGTTTCGATTGTAATATAAGATATTTAATTAAATAGAATCATGTATAACAGATTGTTAGTTAACTTTGTAAAAACCACTACCAGATTTTAGATCTACCGGTTTCGAGACGTACCCGTCTCTTCATCAGGACCAACACTACACCACTACATTCAAAACACTACACACCGGTAGACCTAAAATCGGGTAGTGGTTTTTACAAAGTTAACTAACAATCTGTTATAATGTCTCACCACAAAGTTAATACTTTAAATATTAATAATATTAGAATCATGTATGTCTTTATTTCATTCAATATATACTTTACTTTATTTGTTAAAAGACTTCACATTACCGTAAAGGTCAAATAATTTTAAAAATAAAACCCCTCTTCACCTTTATCCAAACATAATTATGTCGGGGCGACCGCCTGAAACATGATCAACTAAGTGTTTTATTTATGAACGTCCATTACAGAGGCGTCGGGACGCCTTCCCGGTTTCCAGCGGACGCCGGCGCTCTCTGACCGGATACATAAAACGGCGACAAGTAGTGAAGGCCTTATAAAAATTCGGTATTTCAAAGAATCTTCGAGCTGCCGAAAGAATCACGCCCTGAAGGTCCCGAAAGATTTACCGGGAAATTTATTAGATTTAAGGGTCCAGGAAGAAGGGATGTCTTTAATGCAAAATGGTTTCGGAATAGAGATGTTGACAGCTTTGTCACTCTGTGTTCTGTTTGGGATGAGAGTGATTGTTTTGAAAATGAAAACGATTCGCTTCTACGGGAAGCTTCATAACAGCTTTGCTATATTATAAGGGCTTTCCCAAAAGTTAGAATCCAGCAATTAAAAATTAAATTAACTTTGAAATAATTATATATTTGAAAATATTCTGGAAATAATATTAACTGGATATAAAGCTGTAAATTTGTAAATTCAATTCTAGCATTGTGTCTAAGGTAACTTATTATTATACTTTTTATACGAATGAGGCAACTATTACTTAGTATAAGGACCTTTATGTTTAACGAATTACCTGTTTAAATGAGGATTGAGAAAAATTATGAGACCTTGAAGTAAAATATTAAAAAATACCCTCAGAGTAAATTAATTTTTATTTTATTATATATGTAATCCACTTACTTATAACTTAATTGTGTATTTATTTTATTATTCAATTCTATATAATATTTATTTAATAATATATAGTTTTATTTTTAATATTATTTTTACGGCTTACAGTTAGTTTTATATCTGTGCTTAAAATTTTCCTTTAGTATTTTCATTTTTAAATAATAATTGCGCACCGTTACATATTATGCTTTATACTTATTATCAATTTATTTTTACTGTTGTCTCACATAATTGCATTATGATTATCGTGTTTTAGTTTTTCTTCTTATACGTAGGTACATATTACTAGTTACTATCAATATATTTTAAATATAATGAAACTCCTCTCCTATTCACTTTTTTATTTTTTACTTTTATTTTAGAGTTATATTACTCATGTAGAAGAGAAATACCATTGTAAAAACTGTTACCTTTCTTCTAAAAAATAATATTTATCTATTAGATAAATAAATTTAAAAAAAAAATGTTTGTGTGTGTGTGTACGTGCACGTGTGTGAGTGCGTGCGAGCTTGTATGTAAGGCGTGTGAGTAGAGAGAGTAAGCGGGAACAGACAGGATGAGACGCGACATCCAGATCGAGAGATTGGTCGGAATAAACACTGTCGCTTGAGTACCAAACAACATATTGTATAAACTCGTGAAATGACTATTGTTTTGCTAAAAATACCGTAATACCACCGAAAAAAGAGAAAACAGTTAGTATATTTTTCGGCTTAATTTCATCATCATGCAGTCGGAAATGTTAGCATCAGATTTTGACACCTCAATCATCGCTTCTTCTGTATAAATATAGTATCTACCACAACAGCCCAGCATCATTATACATTAGAGGTGTGAAATGGTTCAAAGAATTACCTGCTAAAATGAGAATTGAAAAAATTACGAGTCCTTTAAAAAATATTTTAAAAAACCCTCATAATTAATTAAATTTTTATTTTATATTAAGTTATCTACTTACATATTACTTAACTATGTAAACTCTATCATATAATTTTTTAGAATATTTTTTTTAATAATAGATAGTTTTAAATTTAATAATATTTATACTGTACAATGTTATTATCTTTGCTTAAAATTTTATTTAATTTTTTTCTTTTTACTACATTCATTTTTTAATTGTTCGCTTATTGTTAGTTTTTTTAAAATTGTTATCCCACATAAATGCAATAATTATCGCATATTAGTAACTTTTTTCTTCTTATGTACATCTATGTACTATGTATAAGTATAAGTCCCTCTCCAGGGACAAGAGTTAGTCTCTTTTTGGAGAGGTACAACGATAAAAATTTATGTATCATTTTTTTATGTATCAAAATTAACTATGTACCTTAACAAATTCCGATAAAACTATTAAAAAAATATATATTATATTTCATTTGAAAATTCATATAAATTTGCACAAAATCTAAATTAGTTGAAATATTCTCAATTGCCGAAGCAACGTTTAACATTTCAGTGCATAGTACGTAACAGTAAATTTTCGTTTTATTTGATTTCAATGAAAATATTTACAGTAAATTCATAATGTTAACATTACAAATATAAATATAAGTTTTGAAAGGTCAATATTCATGTGTAATTTATTATTCCCATTTGAAAATAGCTTTCCTGAATATGAATTAATTAACATCAAGCCTACGAGTATACCTCATATAAAATTGATTTACTACCTTCAAGTGTCAAAGTTGATGGGCTCGGATTTCGAGTCGTAGTCTCGTCAGTCGGTTATTGAAATAAATAAAATTAAGTTTTTCTTGTATGTATTAATAAAATTATATTCGCATACATAGTTTAACCTACGGACTCAACTACTCTAAGTATTTTTTTTATTCTTAAAGTAGGTAATACAAATATTTTTATATTTCCTAATAAATACAGCATTAGATGTTAGTACCTATATTTAATTTTTATTCAAAAGTAAGGATCACGTATTTTTATATTTTTTTCTTAAATGTCTTTATATTGTTTTCACCCTTGTTTTGAAACTTTTTGGTAGGAAAAATTTCACTAGAAATCAACACTTAGTAGAAAATAAATAAAAACTCGGAAACTGGGTGATCTATGTGATCGTAAATTAGTTTCAAATTAAAAATTAAATCGTTTTTATCAATATTATAGAATGGCACAATAGATACAAAACGCTTTCAGAAAACAATTGAACTCATTTATTTCTCTTTTACAGATATCAACACAAGCTTTCTCTTAATTAAAATGTTCCATTTTTTAAAGTTAAAACAATTTAAAAATATTAAAGTAGGTACCTACCCACATTCTTTCACTTCCAAATTTTTCTTTCGTAGTTTAAAAAATGGAACATTTTAAATGTGCTGATTTTCCTCATTTAAAAACATTATAAATTATCTTATATCTGTAGATAAGGTAAGGTATTATATTTTAGCTGGTAGGCATATAACGAGTACAAGTGTTTTAATTCAGGGCAAAAAAAATAAATTAAACGACTGGAGATGGGGCTTGAACCCCAGGCAAGCAAACCCGCAGGCAAACTTAACGATGTTGCTACCGCCGAGCCTGTGTGATCCGTCAAAAATGCAGTAAATTTAGGACAGCAAAGACTTAGCGAAGCATTTGTACCTATAAAAAATATTCTAGGGCGCATAATGTATTTTATAAAATATATTTTCTTAAGGTATACTGGCTTTATAAACATTTTTCCGAGACCGGTGATATCTCCGATATAGTGTGATGACTAGGATGGTTGGCTCTCAACCAGGAGACTCGGGTTTGGTTCCCGGTACCGGAATATATTTTTCTTATTTTACTTTTGATTTTATTTACATGTCTATTTTATTTATAATACTAATTATTTAATATGTTGTCGCTAGAGTGATATTGTATATCGCTTTTAGTTTTACGCACAATCACTAGAGTTTAAAGTAATAACATTTACTGCCGGGAATATTAAAAAAATGTTCTAAAATTTTGATAAAAATCTTAATTATTTTTTTGGAGGTTTTAGCAATAAATAAGTAAATACTTATTCTTTGGGAATCAGCATGTAAAAGTTTTTGACGGGTTAGTGCTAGGAAAAGCTAGTGGCAAATTAAAAACAGAATAAAAAACACAATCAAAGCATTTCTCATCTTTTTTCCAATGCTCATTTTAAAAATAATTTGATTACCTTCCTGAAAAAATAAATGAATTTGTAATTAATTAAGGATAAATCATATAAGTCACAATTAGCTAATACAAGTTGTAAGCAATGAGCCATCGTATAAGAGACTTCCATCCATTTTTTTCAAATATAAATAGCTTTATCTCTGTAAGACTTCTATTATTTATCCTTAATTAAAATAAATGAATTTAAGGTTTATATTTATTTATTTACTATACTGAAAATTAATATTTTCGTAGCAGTAAAAAATTTTAGGAAGGTTGGCAGGAAAAATACGCTATTTTACAAAACGCAAGAAACTGTTTCAGTCCGACGCAATCCCGCAATACATTTCTCTTATATAAAATCTTAAATTCATACGTATATTTAAATAATATTATTTTTAGGGATCGTTTTACTGATGGCCCCCATTTATCAGTTGAGACAATATTTATGCAGTCACACACATACAGATATACATAATTAAAAATTCTTACTTAAATTTGATGCATGTCTTAAAAAAAAACATGCATCACATTTTTCAATTTTTTTTTCAATTTACATTATCACATTTTGACAAAAGCAGTGCTTTATGTAATGGCATAAATGGTTACAAATTGAACATGACATTTTCCATTCTACAAACCACTTATTTTTGTAGGTTAAGAAAGTAAAATTTTTATAAACAGGATAATGGCGTTTTATCTGGTTTTTGGCTGAAGTTCATGGTGAAAAGGATAAGTTTTTGGTGTACTTCGGATTGGTGTTTCTCTATGTACAAGTTTAAATGGAAGATGGTGCATTAAAATTTTTGTTGTTTTTATAACTAGTAGTTTTTCCGGTAGTAATTTCTCCCCCTCATTATAAATTGTAAAAAAAATATATAACTATACATGAAGAATGGAGGTAATTTTTAGCCATATTTTGCATTAATAAAATAAGATGATCTTTTAAATATTATATAATTGAGTCTAATCAATCTAATCAAAACACAATTTTTTAATAAATTTTGTGAAATACAAATTACAATCGAAAAATCATGTAGTAGAGTCACGACCTTCATAATAGGATGAAGTTTTATAATGGAAAATAGAATAATGATTACGATTCTCATTAATGTTCAAGGGAATAGAATTGCAATTAGCATCCCGCGCTTCGACGTGTCGTTTCTTAAAACAACCCTTATAATGAAAAGTATTCACTCAGATTGCGCAGTGTGTATCATTAGTGTTCATAAAGTAAATTTAAGGGTTCAATGAAAACGGTAGACATTAAAATCAACCCCCACAGAGACTATTAGTTTGTAATTTAAAATACCTCATGAAGGCCGGTAATAATTTTTGCCTTAAATTACAACATGAAACAGCAATTTTCTCCTACGTAATTAATTGCTGGAGGTAATTTGAGTATTACACGTAAAATAAATGCTATTGCCACACAAAGTTGTAATTGTACAGTGCTGGCTAAATAACTGGAAACAGTTAAACGCGTGCGCTATGTATAATTTTATAGAAAAATGGCTAATTGTAAAAATTGCATGCAGTATATCGACCGTAAACCGCTAATACCTCATAATTCACATTTTTTATGTCAATCGAGCTAAAACTTCTAACTTCAGTTTGACAGGATTTTATACCATATAAGAAAAGTCTACAAAAAACTAACCCATAAAAATCAAGTTTTTATTATACTCCTTTTCTCATTTAAACAGGTTTCGCGCCTAATCCCACGCGTCGGGATCGAAAATTAAACAATTTATAAATCGTTAAAATTTCGAAAAATCCAAAATTATACTATAATTATTAATTTTTTTAAACCAAAATTTGTTAGATCATTTATATCATCGCCACGAGATTGCCTGCAAAGTTTCAGCTCGATTGGATCACGAAAAAGGGGTTAAAAATCGATCCAAAATTTTTTCGGCACACAAGCAGACGCTACGAGTTAAAAGAAAGGGAGTAAAAAAAAGATTTTTTTTTCCTCTTGAAAAATTTACATTGACGTGTTACATTCAAGTTGGTACATCAATATTAGGATTATAATATCTAAATAAGTAAAAATAAAGGAAAAAAATGTTCTTTATTATAATAACAATCGAGGAGATCCTCAACCAGTGGAAAATTAGTGAAAAAAAAAAAACAAAAAAAAAAATGTGTTTTTATTCATAATTGTTACCATCAGCCATTTTATACACATTGCGGGATGAAGATCTCCCCAGTGTAGCTCACTTCACTCTGTCTCTTGTAAGCGACTGCCACGTTTTTCCAAATTTGATGATTTCGTTATTTCAGCAAGTTGGGGATGCCCTTCGGCTTCTTGATTTCCCTCGAGTATCACTGGATGACTGCATTCATCCGTTCTTTGAGCGATGTGGCCTATTCGTTACCATTTTAATTTCCATCCGCATTAAATTTGATTTAATTTTTCTACTCGAGCTAAATTAATCTACTCGATATATTTTTTTCCTATTTGTTTTTATGCCCAACATTATGGTTTATTGTTGGATATGTAAAATATAAAATATAATTTTTACTATATTTTAATGATGATTTTATTACGATTTTTATGCCTCCTCAATTGAGTACTATTTTAGAGCTAGAGAAACGTTGATGCTAACGATATCTTCTAACAGATCACTAAATAGAATATTCGATTTAAAGTAAATATAATTTGCAAAAAGCTATGATTTGAAATTCACAATACCATGCTGCAGCAATTAGTACTCCGGTAAAAGGTCATCACTTGCAAATATTTCAAAACTTTTTAACGAATTGCTAGCATCAATATTTTAGCGTGTTAAAATTTCCCCAATACAATATTATGACGAGGATTTTTTAATCTTTACTTCAAAAAAATTGAGTACATTCATATAAATATTATTATCAATTATTAATAATTCGTGTTTTACCGATGCAGTATTAAATACTTATTTGAATATTTTTACATCTTTGAAAACCTAAAGCATACTGAAATAAAAAAAATTAAATACATCATAATCGATTTAATCAAAAAAGGCTTATTTAGATGAAGGGTATGTATATTTTTTAAATTATGTATAATGCGAGTGTTGAAAACTAAGCAAGAGACATCCGTGGATGCGCATAAATGAAAGAAAATCAAATATTGGAAGGCAATTCTTTTAAAAGTGTCAACAATCGACAAGCGTGCAAGAGAATATAAATATTTATGAAAATATGATGGGATGGGTTGGTAACGAGTGTGTTTTAATATCTATCCTGCTATCTCATGCGATTAACTGAATGAATGGAATTTAGATAGATACATATTTTATTCTGACACATAAAAAAGTAACAATAAAAGTCTAGAACAGAAGTAATAAAATAGTAAGAACATAGGAACTGAAGACTATGGCCGATTAGAATAAAAGTCAACGTTTATAAAACATCAGGCTAAATACGAGTATACTAAATGGATCAGAATGTTGTGTGAGTGCAAGAGAACTTTAAGATTATTTATCTGAGATAAAAATGCTGAGATAGGCTTGATGAAAAGCTTGTTCTGAAAAGTAATATATGATTTATGAAACCTTGAGTATCAAGAATTAAAGGAAAAGCCCGGGAAAACCACAAGCCTCGTGGGTACCGACAGTCAGTAGTACAGATCTTGAATGTTTCTGAGTACGCAGATCAGAATACAACAAACTAAATGATTAGTAGCCAATCCCAAATGAAAGGAATAAAGCGACGATAAAGATGAATAAAGAAGACCAAGGCTTCGAAGGAGAGGCAATAAAAAATCAGATTGCAGAAGACCGTCTGCTGATCAACAACTGTATATTGGCAGCAAAATATAATTTAAAATGTGGAAGATTAAAGAAAAAAATATTTAATTTGGTTTGCCAGTGCCAGTGAAGAAGGAGAAGAAAAAAAAACTTAATTTAATTAATTCAGAAAAACTATCTCTGAAACATAAAATTAATTTCACCAAAATGACACGTTTCAAACATTATAAATTATTCAGTGATAATTACAATAATCCTGTTGCAATGATGGACTTATCATCACATCTGTTTTTAAGCCCCCATGTGGAGTGTGTCGCACGATAACGTCACGGGCAGCATAAATAAATATGTTGGCAGTAAAGTAGACATAAAATGAAATATTTTAAAGAGTGGCATAGCAAAACTGTTGCATATTTTAAAATTATACTTTTCCTGAACTACTTTTCGGGATTCTAAATTATGTATTTACACAATAATTTTGTTAGTGCTAAGAAAACAATCGAATCATAAAAATTTAAAATCATTTACATATATATTTGCGGAAAAAATAATAAAGGATTTAAATTATTAACCATGACAACTTCGTCATCATTAATTGTCATTCTAAAGAAAAAACACTAGGATATTATGCTTGTCTGTTATCACACGAGTCCTTGAACTTTTATGGTCTGTAGAATAATTATAGAAATATGAATATCCTTAAATTTAAAGGTGACCGTACGTAAGACAGTGGTATTATTTTAATACTTTTATATATTTTATGCGAAGGTTTTTTGCGAATAAAAAATGAAACTGTATATGTGTAAACATTTTTTTTCTTTTGAAAAAAAATATGTACCTACATTATAATAACAAAAGTGAGGTATGAAATACTTGGATCATTTATAGAGAGAGTTGTTTTTGTATTCAATTTTAAATACTTGTATGTAGGGTATTTTTAGAAATTTGTAAAATGTTTTTTTGTAATTTTTTAAAAATCTATGAGTACTTACTCTAGGTGCGACTACACCAACAATACTACTTTTGCGAGTCTTATTATACATATATACAGGTAGGTTCAATCGTGAACTATAAAAGAAACAATGGATAGGCGTTAATTCAAGAAAATAAATCTCTACTCTACGTTATTTGGCATTCTCACAAATTTAGTATGATTAACTTTAGCTTAACTAGCCCGAGTAACTTAAAGTGAACATTCACTGAAACAATGCTAAGTGACTTGTGCTTAAGTGAAATTGAATCTATAAACGAATTATGAAAATAATCTCACAAATTGAAAGGCTCACTAATGACGATGGGTTATCCTTAATTAAACACAGATGTCAATAATGAGATATCTATTTTCAAGATCGGAATATGTTTAACAATATCCTTTATATTTATATATATAATTCTTCCGAATTATTAGTCATATTGGTCATATTTTTGAGTTTTACAACTCTTTTCACATGTGTATTATAACTATGTTTAGCGCGACCGGCATTTTTTCATTTCAAAGTAATTTGAAAGTTTTTCATTTCCCTTAATTAACCGCAGATTTCATTAATAATATATCTATTTTTGATTGGAAATTTTTAAAGCAATATCTTTTATATGTGCAATGATACTACATTATAGTTTCGTCTCTATGAGACATGTATACTATATATTATAATAAATGATATCCCTAGGAAAAAATTCAGTACTGTGTTCTGGAAAATTATGACAAACTCAAAATATTCTGAAAGCAAAATACATTTTATAATAACGAAAAAATGTCTGGCTGTCAGCAAACCTTGTTCATTCAAGCCAAAGTAATTTGAATATTCTAAGATAATGATGGTTCGGTAAGACCGCGGTCCAAGTACTCCAACCTGTCACAAATCGCTAACATGATCATTAAAGTTCGATAACTGGACAGGCAGTAGAAGAAGAATGAGAAAATAAAGCGTTTAATGTGTTCATATAAGAAAATTTACAAATATCCTTGTACAATAATTCTTTGGAGTAAAACCAATAACAGTAGTAAATCCTGGTCGGTAATAGAGCACTTGGCTCGTGCGCGCATGTAAAGCTCGTGTGATTAAAACACCATTAGCGAAATTCAGCCAATATCTGGCTTCGTTCCATACATCGACCCGTTGCCAAGGGTTAAACGGGTCAAAGTGTTTTGTAAACCGTTGCAAAATCAGTCATCGCGTTATGTGCCTGAAAAGCCCCATAGTCCGTGCTGACTGCATGTGTTTATTCCGTAATCTCTGATATGTGAGATGGTCTCAAATGGCATCATTGGTGTTGAAATTCGATAATTTATGTTTTTTGAAATGGTAAAATACAATGTTTACGGACGATAAATTTTGTTATGCCGATCCGTGAAATAAAGAACAATCTTTCCAACTGCCAGTCTAAAGTATAAATTAAATATGTTTTAACTTTAAATCAAAGGTAAATGTACGACTAGGCGTATCTGGACTTTGGCGCAGACGTTACAACAATGAGCTCTATACTCTATTTAAGGTGCCAAATGTCACAAAATTTATAAAACTGGGAAGACTTCGGTGGCTGGGTCATTTGGATAGAATGTCCGACCATTAAGCATCAAATTTCCTGCTGAACTCAAGGCTAATAGGGCGAAGGAGCTTAGGAAGGCCAAAATTAAAATGGAGTGACAACGTCTTCAAAGATATCTCTGCCTTAGAGCTTCGGAACTGGAGAGACCTGGCACTAGACCGAGATGAGTGGAGGAAAAATATTGAGGAGGCCAAGACCCAGCAAGGGTTGTAGTGCCAAGAATAATGATGATGATGAAATGTACAATGAAGAGTAATTCATCAAAATTCACGCATAATCAATGATTTTAATACGAAATATCATAAAAATTTCGGCCATCATAAATATAGCCCAGTGGGCATGACACTGGCGTTTCTCACCGGGTTCGGGGTCGATACCCGTTGAGGTCACAATTAATCCATGTGATTTACTCAAGGAATGCCCTAATCCAGGAAGTCTGCGAGGTTCAAGATGTGGTCAGATGGGGGCGACAGCGTCGACGATACTGGTGTCAACTCGTATCAGCACAATAAGATTACCACATATATCTCTACTTGGCGTACCAAATGGAACGCGCCTACCAAGGAGACCCCCGAAGCGATGGAGGGATAGCTGAAATTCAGCATAACATGAGGACTTTCCTGCACAAACAGACTCTTGAGTCTAACAAAGTTGAAGAAGAGGAAGAAGAAGGTTTACTCAAGTCACGCGATGTGTTTCGCTTCTGTAATTAGGCCTCTTGGTCTATTAAACGGTAAAATTAAAAATTAAATTTCAAAAGATCGTATTTTATTCAAATTTATAAATTGGGAATCACATACAACATATAATCTAATTTGTTCACAATGGATACAAACGAAAAAATAACCTAAGCGCTGTCCTCCGTACAAAATTGCAATATTATTAATATAAATTTTGTATTTTATTTTATTTAATGAAGCATAAAAATAGGCACAAACTGCCAATAAATTGAATATATTATGTTATGATAATATTGTTATATTTATGGTTTAGTCAATGTGCAGTTTTATTAATCAATTTCGTTTCAAACAACCACACCATGGCAAGACTAGAATACTTAAAATACATATCACATAAGGAAGTTATGATAGTCTAAGTATCACTTAAGTTTTGTTGATATATTTATTGATATTTAGTTGTTCTTCTTTTGTTATATTCAAATGTCCATTTTCTTTATGTAACTTCGACCATTTCGCATCCAGACAAATCGTCGGCTCTTTTGTATAATAGTGTAACCCACAAAGCGACGCTTTTGAGTTTGTTGTGTATTTCATATGTATTTAATTATATCTTTAATTCCAAGTAAAAAAATTATAATAATTATAAAAATATATATATAAAAATTATAAAAAAAATGCAAAATATTTTTTTTTCTTGGAATTAAAGATATAATTAAATACACATATGTATACACAAAAAACTTAAAATCGTCGATTTGTGGGTTACGATATTATATATTAGTAGGAGCCGTCGATATGTAAATTAATTTTCCACTTCAAATTTTTTAGTCATCATCAGTTTGTATCGTTGCTTTGCTGCAAGATGTTCATTTATTATGAATATTGGTTAATGGTTCCTATTTTCGATGCCAATAAGTGATATATTTAATTTGTCGCATTTTGGATTGATTAAATAAATACATTTAGCGTTTATAAAATAGATTTATTGTTATCACATAATTTAATTTGTCAACAATGTAAAATATTATACACCTATGCCTTTTTACAAATATTTACCTTTTCAATTTATTTATACATTTGTTCTTCATTAGATATTCAACTTCATTATATTTATTACTTGTTTAATTTAAGGTCTTCACTTTCAATTTAATTTTTAATGTACGCTGTAATGATGAAGAGACCGTTGATTCGAAAAAATGTTGATTATTCAATAAATAGTAGTTTCATATATTTTTAAAAATTTTCTTTTGTAATTTTGAGAAAAGCTATTTCAAAAAACATATTGAAAAATGATAACTTTGTATAGTGTAACTATTTGTTTATAATGATTATAACATTTTTGATGCTAACGCATCATCTCAAGTAATGTAACTAATACTAAACTTAAGACTAAGTGATGGCGTGAGGAGTAGGGTGGGTATGTGGGCATGGTCATTAGGCGCGGGAGAGGGGACGTAATGGATGGAGTTTGAATATTGATTACGTGTTTGTTACTATTAGTTGCTAAGTTTTAAAAATATATTTTTAGGAGTCACGAATCAAAACAAAAATGATATTCTCTTAACACACAAAATTACAATTTTAGAAAATCAAAAATATAACATAATTTATAAAAATAAAATACCTTAAAGATCAAAATATCTTCCCTCAGAAATGAATGGAAATGAAATACATTACATAAAACAGGCAAGGTTAAATAATTTGTATTACACGTTTCCTTTTGTTGGTTCGCCAAGGACACGGAAAAAACCCTGTATAACGTACATCTAACAAAGCTACGCACAAGTTTCCCTTTCCCTCGCTTTTGAGCATTTCTCAACTATTGTTGGGCTGTCAAAACGCCACTTTTAAGCACGGTCACGTGACTTTTTCCCTCCGAATTAATGGAGCCTCGAAGGCCTTATATCACTCTGGAACAACAAGTAATTAGGTTAGCACTAACTCTCGCAACAATGTAATTTTTAAAATAAAACATTTTCGGCGCGAAGGGCACCCGCGGGAGACCCTTTCACGCCGTTAATTTCCACGGAAAAGTTTCCACCATTCTTTAGTGGATATTCCTTTTCTTTTCTCTGGAGGAAACGCTCCGTTGAATTTTTCTGGCAGCAAACCAAAACTACTCACTTCTTGCTCTCATACTTCAAACACGGGTTAAGTTGTAAATGCTGCGAAACCTTAGCACACCCGAAAGAAAAGCTCACTTGACCAACTTTCTTAACCGAGCGAAAACGTGAAAAACTATTTTGGAATGCGCTTTTGGTGTTGCCTCGGCCGTGGCTGATGTTGATTTGATTCAATTTATTTATTAAAAAAGTAACCCATAAAAACAAAGTTTTTATTACACTCTTTCTTTGTAAAATATAACAACAATTAAAGACGAATTAAAACATATAACATAACACTAAACTTACAGTAATTAAATATATTTCTAAAATGTCAGATGTTTTGAACTTTGATAAGACACTTCATGCTTTGAAGATTAAATTCTAAAAATATTCGTCAGTCAATTTAGATTTTCGAAATTCGTATTATGTATACCGACGGAGTAATTCAAATTTAGAAAATATTCCGTGACGTTACCGGGCCGCCGTTGCTAATAATCAAACTTTTGTAATGATTCCAATTTGAAAAAACTATTAAAAATTTTAAAAATCCAAAATTATACTAAAATTATTATTATTTTTTAACGAAAATTTGATACATCTTCTTGATCGTTGCCACGAGTCTGCTTGCAAAGTTTCAGCTTGATTGGATGATGGGAAAAGGGTCAAAAATCGATCCAAAGTTTTTTCGACGGCAAGCCGGCAAGCAAGCAAGCAGACGCCACGAGTTAATATAAAGGGCGTAAAAAAAAAACAGATTTTAAGCTAATTTAATATGTTTTTATTTGGGGGTGTGTAAAACAATTAGATTATAGTTTAAAACATCATATCAAGTTGTACTTTATGCATGGAAAATACATGAACATTACCACTGTCGATAAATTATGTTAGTTTTAATGAACTATGTATACAGAAAATATACACAAATAGTACTTACTAACTTGGGTGTTTTAAAAAAAAATTGACCCTCATAAAAAAAATGGTGTGAGTGATAAATTATCACAAAAAAATCTTTTTTACAATTAGGTAAATGTAAATAAAAATTTATGTGCCCAATCGATAACCATAAAGTCGATGAAACACTCACAATATAGTCGGCTTAATATTTTTAATATACACACTAAATGCAACCCCCCAAAAATGACAAAACTTCAGTTCGCGTCTTTGCTAAGCCCTAGTTTATGTTTATAGAATATTTTTGATGGTCTACGGATAGACGGCCGTAGAAACTTGCGTTGAGTGGCCGGTTTGGGTTTGCTGACCCGGGTTCAAGCCGGCCGTTTCTGTCTGTCTGTCCGGCAGACAGACAGACAGAAACGGCCGGAAATGAGACTTGAACCCGGGTCAGCAAACCCAAACCGGCCACTCAACGTAAGTTGCTACGGCCGTCTATCCGTGGACCATCAAAAATATTATATAAATATAAACTAGGATGGATGGATGGATGGATGGATGGATGGATGGATGGATGGATGGATGGATGGACTGACAGACGGAAAGACAGCAAAATTATTACGTTTGATAAATATTCTACTGTACGTGTATTTTTTATTATAGTATAGTATAGTCTACTATACTTATTAAACGTATTCTATTCGTGGCTTCACCGCTTTATCTACTTCTACACCGCCTAATCTACGTCAGTGCTTTACTTCGCAAATACTATTTTCTACAACTTTTTAAATATATCTATATCTATACTAATATTATAAAGAGGAAAGATTTGATTGTGTGTTTGAATTGAATAGGCTCCGAAACTACTAGATCGATTTGAAAACTTCTTTCACATTCAGAATCCTACATTATCCCTGATGAACATAGGCTATAGAATATTTTCAAAAATGTTAGGGATCCGTATGAAAACTTCGATAATATAACCCAACGTGTGAAAAAATTACGAAAAAAAACCTTATATTGCGTACGCTGCGGAAATTATTGCCAATAGAGCAAAGCAAGTTCTACAGTTTTATAGATGACATTAATATCTACAAAAAAGTCCGCGATACCATATATCTAAGTATAACAGTTATGTTACAATAACTTATGTTAACATTAGATGGAAACATTATTTTTTAGAGAACAGCCGACCCTTTGTTTTCCCTCCCAAACTTATTTTTTACTTAATCCTTAACCCGTACAACGCCGGGTACGACCAGCTAGTATATAATATTTAGAGCAAAAAGTTTTTACAAAACACCCTCCGAGCACTTTTATTCATACTTTAAAAGATGCCCAATTTGGATGTTATTGTACATCACCGCACAATATTCTTTATTCTACTAGAATATTTACTTGACAATCGATGATACGTTGGGTCGCTGCCAACAGTGAAAGACATAGGGTTGACATTTCTAGTACAAAGGGAAGAATGAAAACACTTTCTTTTATATTTTCCAGATTTCAATACCGAATAACTTTTCATATTCGCAATATAATATTAATAATATGAGCGTAGAAAGATCTCTTAAAAAAACATTCATTTGGAACCACATATATTATTCACATTTAAACTCAAAAGCTTTATTGAGAAATATTTTTCAATATGAGTAGAGACGGAAGATTTTACAGCACTCTGGATATTTAACAGTAAATTGGAAATCACTAGAACGGTCTAAAATCAACTACTCGATTTACAAAACGTCTGGAAACCCGAATTGCATACAAACGACGCCATTGAGACAATCAGCTTGTTATTACGTTTCAGTGACTACCTAAATAGAAGCGATTCTGTAGAAACCAGCGGCGAGTGACCAACGGCAATAAATTAAGAGAGTACTAATCGAGCGTTTAATAGTAAATAAGTGCGACCACAGACGGCGAGTATCCCAGAAGGACAAATATAAAGTGTTCCACAGACGAGTGATTAGTGCGAAATTATTGTGAATTAAATTATAGCGCTCCAAAGAAATTCGCGTCAAGTAAAATCAAAATGCTCAAGCCAAAACAAAAACAGGATAATCAGGATAGAACGGATTAAAATTATACGACCTATTATAACACACCAAACAATTGACTGCTAACAATTTCAAAGTAGTAGTGAAAAAAATGCTAAAACTCAGCCAAATATATATAACAAATGACTTTGTGTCCTTAATATTATTATATCTAAATATTATGTAAAATGTTATACATAGACAACCAGGTCTCTACCATATTTTCAATAAAAAAAACAGTAATCAGTCCGCCCTCTACCTCCGCGGATAAAGGTCATCCTCTTGATGATGTTGAATAAGTATTCATTGAAACGTCGAGAATCGTGTCTCTCGAAAAACATACGGTTCGTATAAAATATCCGAAAATATTTACAGTTAAATATGAAAACTTTAATTTATTTCAAGGATTTCATTTGTCACTATTATCAACTTTACAATCCTTAATGAGTCTTGACGTCTTTAAGAATTTTCTTACATAAATCTCCACTACATGTTGTTTCTCTCCACTCCTAGTAGACAGATAGATTATCATGTTTTTTACAAAGTATTTTTACATGAAAGTATGTTCTAAGAACACAGTTACTAGATTTTGTCCCCAAAGGGATGATTAATCAATTAAGGATAAATTATTAAAGTCTCACAGAGACGAAGCTAATTTATATAAGAGAAAAGTGGATGGGAATCTCTTACACGATGGCTCAGGGCTTACGACCTGCATGAGCTGGCTCAAGTGATCACCCTACACAATGCAGTTCACCAATACCATCCGTTCCATATTAAGACATAATTTTACTAATTACATATTAATAATGTAATAATGTGACTAAAATCGCATCATTATTTCCCATATACTGAAACTTTTCTAAATAATAGAAAATAAATTCTGTTGGGTTTAATATTATTTCAAATTATTATACTATCTATAATATTCTGCAAGTTTATTTACGTAACGTTGAAACATTTCATGACAGTAAACTGTATATTTTATCATAGATTATCCGAATTAATTTAATTTGTATAATTTTCTTATCTAAATTTGTCATTTAACACAATATATACTTAAATTTTATAATAGAGATTTTCAAAGGTTACACTAAATTAAAATATTCTAAAATAAATGTACGATAAATATTACAAAATAAATAAACCGTAAGTACTAAGTGTAAAAACAATAAATACAAATAACCCTTTGCCCACAATCATCCCACGCCTTCTCAAGTCCCTTTTCAAATTTTAAATCCCAATATACGGTTCTCTTGTGGGGATTGTATCAAAGAGCATATTTTTATGACAAAACAAAATCATATTTCTATATTATCTGGGCATCCAATGTAAGTGAAGGCCAAAAATATATTTTGGATTTATTAGTTTTAAATATACAGGGTGTCCCGTATCTCGACGTCAAGCCGAAATCGGGTGATAGGCCAAGTCATAATAGTTATCAGAAAAATATTTCACAAAACCTGAGTCTAAAAATTATAAGCATTTAAAAAAAATCAAAAATATCTACACCCTGTGACGGTCTTTTCACTCCTCTTGCCTATATCTTTCTTCATTTTTTTGATCTTATGTAATCCTGAATAATGTTTCTATAAACTTTTGTCCAAAATTCAATGCCAACTACTCCAGCTTGGAAAAAATGTCACTTTTTGACCAAAACAAGTATTCAAAATCAATACTTTGCTCAGTTTTAACCGACTGTTTTTTATTATTTTTTTAATTTTTTAAAATATTTTTCTGATAACTGTTATAACTTGGCCTGGCCATCAACCAATTTTGGCTTGACGTCGAGATACAGGATACCCTAATTATAATAATAATATAATTATACATATATCTATACCTATACAACTCAATGTCTGTCTGTCTGTCTGTTCTCTATACAAATCCATACCGTTTGTCCGATTCGATTCAAAGTTTGCAAACTTATGCTTTGGGACCCGGCGGGTAACATAGGCAACATTTCCCTCCTATTCTCAAACCTCTTCCTCTCCCCCTGACAAAGGGTAATATTTTTGTAATTTTAGTATAAATTGGACTATTATATGGAATTTTTATTGTCTGGTCCGAGTATAAATATGTTTTTTAATATCCCGCCTATTTTTTAATTTCATCATCATGGTATTTAGGAGAATTTAAATAAATCTATTTAATATGAAATAGAAACTGGCCATATTGATAACGGATGGGAAGATGATGCAGGAGTTACGGTAGAGGAAAATGTTAAATATGAATCTATATATTATTATTTATTTTGTTACAGAGCAGAGGTTTAAAAATCTAAGGTATTGTTAAAAATATTGATTGTATTATTAGTATGTATTTATTTATATTATTTGATTAATTAAACCTACATGTTTCAGAAAAACCTTTCCATCGTCAGGTTTTTCTGAATTTTCAAATCATTTATTAGAAAATAATCACGGTTTTGACAAAAATTTAGGATGTTCTATGTTATACATAAATAATTTTGGTTTTAAATTGAATAATTTAGAGTCAATAGAAATTAGTAAAGCATATAATAGTAAGAAAAATATTATTATTAATCAATTAAATTTAACTAATAGCTCAATTCTATAAAATTTTCCAGTAATTGCGAGTAATGAAGAACTTCCAACTATAATATTTAAAAATAATTTCAAATAATTCAGGAAAACAAAAAATTAAAGACATTTAATATTTTGACATATCTATATATAACACCCTGATGATGGAAAGGTTTTTCCGAAACATGTATGTGTAATTAATCAAATAATATAAATAAATACATACTAATAATACAATCAATATTTAAAAAAAATGTTAATCTACAATGTTGCTGAATCAATTGAAAAAATAGGTATTGTCCTCATTTATTTCAGAGTGAATTTAAAATTTTTGTCTAGTATTTTTAGGTAAGCGAGAAATGAATCTAGTTGTCTATCAGTTCCCGTGAATATGAAAATATATCGTCGACGTATATATACCAGCTGAGGATGCATGAAATAACGTGGGGATTGTTTGAATTTAACAATTCTGTTTCAAGTGTGTTTAAAAATATATCGGATCACGTTGTTCGTAAAAAATATTCTTGAATTCTAAATAATTTTGATTAGTGCAGACATTAAATATATAGATATATTTTTTTTATAATTTCCACCTCCAAGTAAGAATTACTCAGCGAATCAATAAAAATATATTTTATAGCAATTATTGGTACATTCGTCAAAAGATTGACTAGGTACATTAAATGTGGGGTATACAAACAAAGGCTGCAAAATCCAAAAACAAATTAATGTACTCATTGAGGATTACTTATTTATAATGTACTGAATTCAAGATTTTATAGGAAATATAGTCTATATATTTTTTTTAATCTCTATTTACACGTATTGTACGTCTTTACACGAGTCACATCAATATTCTTACTATTTTCAAACTGAGCTAAACGTAAAAAATATTTTTTTTTATATAAAACATGATTTTGGAAGGGTTATTAAGTATTTCCGCTACTCAGTATGTTGAGGTATACAATATTTCTTAGTGGTTATGTACACCTAATACCGAAATAATAGTTAAATATGTATTTATAAGCATGATGAAAAGAAGAAGACGTCCTCATTGACGTATTTCATGACAGTTTTCATGAATAAAATAGAACTATTAACAAACATGAGAAATGAGCTGTTTAGAGTCATTGTTCAATCTCACTCTATAAAATTACTTTTTTCTGTTCTTTCTTGTGTATGTTTCAGACTTTAATTTTTATCTCTATATTTGCTTTCTGCACATTTAAGTGATGAAAAGTATTTAAACTTATTGTACTAAAATTGTATTACCTATACCATTTTATGTGTTATTCATTGTTTGTGAACCATTAAAAAAAAATGAGAAATCACTTTGAAAATATTCTTCTTTGCGTATTAAAATTGTTAACAATAAATTTTGAATTGTTACCAACAACAACCATCTTGGCACATCACTTAAGCTCACAATTGTAATTTTGTAAAAATTGTAACTGTGAAATTGTATGTCTCGTATAATCTATTTTGTTTGAAATAATGCTTCCGAAACTATTGTGTTCAGTGCTCTGCCATAAAAGTTCCAAAACTTTTAAAGGCTTGAAGAAAATCTCTCTCCCTTACCAACCCGAAAGAATAATAGCAAGGACCAAAAAATTATAGATTCAAAGGGAATAAATATAATATATTTCGACCATTTAAAAAAAAATTTAGAATCGATTATAACCATGTTTGTTTTGTATGTCGTTGTATTTTAGAGCATATATAGGTGTTGGAACTATATTTACAGGAGGTCATTGATAATGCCAAGAATTTTCTTTCCTATTGCATCTCTTAAGGTTCCCAGATTTAAAGTATTCATTAAAATATGTTTAATAAAACAATGTTTCTATATCTGTTTACCTAATCTTCAGCTGGATTACTTCGCTAATCAAAAATTTTCATATTCAGTCGTCTTTTTCCAATTTATTGCACTAGGTACGATAGTCTACCTCTGGGATACTTCGTTGTTTACGATACGATATCATCACATTAGCTATTTTGTCCTAGACAGTAGCTAGATATATGATATTTTACTATAAAAAAATCCGCATTTAGTACTATCAAAATCGTTATTAACACGAATATCTCAAATTTGGCAGTTAAGATAGTTTACATCTGAGGGACAGATATTTGAATATTTTATTCGTCGTCTGTTTGTTGAAGAAAATAATTATATGCAATGTGCTGTTTGATTTCTCAATATTTATGAGTGAAAATTTTATACTGTTAATGTGCACCTAAGAATTTACATTTTTTGTATCCTGCTTCAATAAAGGATACGTCGCATACCCATAGTTATACGCATAAGCGCATATTAAGCTATCATTATTTTTCCATCGTATTTTGTTCGGAGGGTATAATAATCAACTGTTGACGTCAAATTTCTGAGATGAGAATTAAAACGTGTACAACCTCCATTAGAGTTATTTTACGTCAAGATTTTTTTCAGAGAATATAAAGATTTGAATTGTAATAGCCTCTGCAACATCAAAAAAAAAAAGTTTTTTGCCTCAGGTCATATTGAAAAGATAAAAGGAAAAATGATTGTAGTTCTAGTTAAGATAGAATACATTTATACGCAGTATTTATCTACATAAAGGTTTATGTAGATACATAAGCACGTAATCTTTAGAAATGAAATACGAATGCCATAAGTAAAATGTATTGTGGCGGGATTCCAAGTCATTTGCTTGAGTAAAATATTTAACTCGAGATCTAGAATACGAAATACTTGGAACACGGAAAACAAAAAGATGTCTTGTGAAATCACAAACAGCAGAATTTAATAAGAAACGAGAGAGTTATACGCTGAATGGTTAATGTTTTAGATACAGCTATAGATTCTCGTCTTGGATTGTTTAAACAGTATTTAGTTTTCGAGTGAGGTATCTCACGTATTTTCGAAGCTCCTTTAAATATAATAATACGAAAAAAAAATCAATTATTAATATTTCATAATAGTAAGTACCTTTTATGTGCGACATAAAAGCAAATCAAAAAAAGTTGAAAGCAGTCATCGAGGATTTCTCTCTTAGGCTTTCCAAGGATTTTCGGTTCGAATGTCCGAAACGTCGGCCCGAAAGGTCGTAACAACACGGCATAATACCCCAGTAAACACAAACTTGAAGATTCTGAGTGGCCGTGAAAACCTAAGAACATGAGGATTATTAATTTAAAATAAACTGAATTTGATATTTTCTAGGAAATAAATTTGTAGGAAACATGATTTTGGAAGGGATAGATGAAAAAATCTATAATCTGATCCACTCATCTTCTTCCACTCATGACTTCTCCATAAATATCCCACACTTTTTCTTTTGTTACCATCACCACTATTTCTATCAAAATTCTCGCATACAGTATGCGAATAGAGCTTAATAAGCTAATGGCCCGATGGTTTGGGCAGTTCATGCACGAAGCTTTTCCTTTGTATAGAGGCGAGACAGTTATTTTCCAATACATTGGAGTATGGCTCTCCTCTAAACGTTGGTTGAATAGTCTAAAGAGCCACGAGAGAATTACTGGTCCACTACCATTAATGTATTCGGCAGCAATATTGTCTTAACCCATGGCCTTACTGAACTTCGTATGCTTCAAGGCCCATTTAATTTCTTCCACATGTATTTCATTCCCACTGTCGTCATCATTCATATACAGGATGTACCAGAGCTAGCAGCAGAAACTTGGCCGGTAGATTCCTGACTATGTAATGAGTCTAAATTGTTCAAGCAACCATGATCAATAGTTATGGGGATATGCAATATCAAAGTTTATATTTTTTTTTCAATATTTCTGACTTATTTTTTGCAAAAAATTGAACTATCATTACAGTAACTTATATCGATTATAAAAAAATCATTTGCTCCAAAACAATTTAAATAAAATGATAAAAACCTCGAAAAAAATGACTTTTATCAATTTTCGCAAGGTTTTTATCATTTTATTCGACTTGTATTAAAGCGAATGAATTTTTCATAATCGACATAAGATACTGTAATGGTAGTTCAATTTTTTGCAAAAAAAAGTAAGAAATATTGGGGAAAGAATGCAAACTTTGATATCGCATATCTCCATAACTATTGATATTGGTCCATGGTTGCTTGAATATTTTAGACTCATAACATAGTCAGGAATATACCTACCAAGTTTCTGCTGCTAGCTCTGGTACACCCTGTATATTTATTTGACGGCTCAAAAGATTCCTCATTCATATTCTGGTTGCTATTGTAGATTTCTCCAAATACTTCCTTCCTAACTAACTTTTATTTCATTTTCATCCCAAGAATCTTTCCATTCGTTGATATTATTGCATTCAGACTACCGCTTTTTGTGCCACTTCGAGACATTTTAAGATTTTTCCTAAGGACCTTAATATTTTCTTGGAAGTTCTTAGTCAATTTTAGTCTCTCGTCTTTTCCCAAGCACTCCTTTCTTTCGTTCACGTCGTGTTTTACTTTTCTCTTACATACAATATCTCTCATTTGCCAGCGTGTTTCCATTCACGTATTTTACGTATCCAAACTGAGGACGACAATTGATTCTTGTCATGATTAATAAAATATTTGGGAAATTCTCACACAAAAAATTGTAACAATTCTTTCAAAAAAAAATTTTTCAAAAGTGAAAGCAATTCTTTCATTTAAATAAAATACAAAAAATATTCTGCTGTTATTTCCAAGTTTTAATTAATATTTTCATACTCATCGTCGAACACAATATCTGTGGCGGACAGTCTAAACAACCCGTGATATCTGATTTGAACCACTTAAAATTTATTTTTATAAATAAAAAAGATCACTGCCATATTTTGAAATTTGTAAAAAATTCTTCCTAATCATAATAAATTATTACTTTTACGTACTACTTATAATGAAAAATAAGTAAGTTATGTGTCGTTCTCAGGTTTCATAATTTAATAATATTTTTTTTTTAAAGTATGAGATTATGTTACTACAGTTACCTTATATACATAGTTTCTTTACACTTATTCATAAAGTGCACTCTTTTGATTTTCGAATACATACACGAAACCTTTATCCATTCGTTCATTCATTCATTCATTTTCACCCCTTTATCCCAGAAGGGTTGGGAAACCATTATCGACAAAGAGCCTCCATCTCCCTGTGGCTTGCACCATTTCACAAGGTATGTACATACTAACTAGTTAAGGTCCAATATGACTTTATAAAATCTTTTGCTGCTCTTTTACCGTTCTTAATAATATTTATTTATTTATTTATCGCCCGTATGGGCTTTTACAAATATACAGAATATAAATTTAAAAAAATAACATAATACAGATCTACAGTTAAAAGTTACAAGTACATACAATACAATTGTGTAAATTTAGATTGCTGTTAAAGATTCAAGTGCATATAATTGATTTGCGATATACTTATTATTCTTAATAATATACTTATTATCGCTCATATTTTTGTCTGATATAAATTTTCTTTCCCTTGAGTATTTTTCTCAAATACATAATATTGCGTTTATTAATTATATTTACATGTTATAAAAATTAATGCAAAAAGGCATTTTTGTTTTCCATATTACGTTTACTTTGCAGATTACCCCGAAGAAGGAACGGTGTTCCGAAACTGGTTAGTGTTACCAAAAATATAGGAGATTAAACTAAGTTAACTTTTGATTAATTTATTTAACATAAATTTTATTTAAATACCATATTAAGAACTCATTGTAACATTTGTTGAAATGAAATATAAATTATTTTAGAGGACTTACCAAAAGAGACAAATATTTTACATACCGAGAAAATTAATTTTTATGGCTAAGTAGGTATGGAAGTCTTTGTCTTTCATTCATCATTTCCACCCATGTCTTTGTCTTTCATCCATCATTTCCACCCATGATCTACACCACCCAGAATACCACGTCTATCAAATTTTTGGAAGTTGTATATATTTAAATTTTACAACCTGTTTCATATATGCGTTATTAAAATCATTAGTGTGACCGGCATCCAAATATTTTTAATCCTCTTAGTTAGCCACAGATGTCACGAATGAGATATCTATTTTTATTATTGGAATTTTTTAGGACTATCCCATATATATGTAATGAGATTCTTCCGAATTATTAGCAAGCCAGCAGTATGAGGTCGTAAGCCCTATGAATACTCAAGGACTTCCATACTTACTTTCCCAAAAAAAATTCGTCTCTGTGAGACATCTATAATATATCATGGTTGATGATGTACCTGTGATAAAATCCAGTACTCTGTTCAGAAAAATTTGAAAAAAGACATACCATCAGTCACGCGAGAATGTTTAATATGTATCGGAACTATAAATATGTAACAGATGCTTATAAATGAATCTGGACCTAATTTACTATGAATTACATTTTAACAGTTACCATCACGCCGTTCTCCACCATCCTCTAGTATCTTATAAATCTGTTCATGCCACGTGTTCCGCGGTTGTCTTCTCTTTCTGATACCGTCAACACTAACTTCCTAATCATTTTTATTTTGAAGTTATAAATAGATACTTTATTTTATTTTATTTGTGTCATTAATTTATCAACCTTTTAAAAACCATCCGGACGAACGCATTGGGATATATTTTATCAGGTTGGGCTGTTTTCTGAGGTACACAAACAAAATTTTGTTTCTGAATCGATAAGCAGCTCAATTGTCATCCATCCACTGTCACATCAAAAAGGAGAGAAACAAGGAGGTAAATGTATTTGACGGAAAGGAAATTGAAATATAAAACGATATCCCAAACGAGAGTCATAAGTCTAGATGATAACTTTATGCTAAAGAGTTTATTCTGTCGCCCGTATAACATTCGAAGTCACAAAATGCTTATCTGACTTTGAAAAATCGTGATACCTATTCAAATCACATCGCATTCCCTCAACAGAGAGGATTGAAAATGTGTACTACGTAATTTGATTTATACACCAAAGCTAAGAGAATTCTTTTTTATAGCGATACAGCACAAATTATTTTTATTTAATAATGTGATGTATTATTACAAATTTTGATAAAAAATTCTTTAGATCGTTTGGTTTAATTTTATATATAATATGAAGCAGTAGGAATTTTTCAATCCGTTTTTGGTTCTCGTGGCCTGAACCATAAATTTTAATATCGCTCCAGGGGTAAAAAATACAATCCCTAAAAAAATAAATTCCATTTCTTTAGATATTCATGTATTGATTTTTAAATTTTATTAATAAATATTTTAAAGATAAAAAAAGGAAGAGAAAGGTTGAATCTGCCAGCTTGTCTTCAGCATAAAAATGATGTGCCTACTTAATAAAATTGATGTAGATTTATTTACGGCTGTGAACGGCAAATGAAATACTTTTTATTACTGATTAATATCACTGGCCACGAATTTAATCGAAGCACTGTTCTTTAATTTACACCAATTTCGTTATTCGCACTAATCGTCACCGTTGACTATTCCAAATACAATACACGTTGCTTAAATTGCTTAGGTTCGCACTACAAAACTCCGCACGTGAGTACCCCACTTGCGCCATTATGTCTATCGTTTATTTCTGGTCAAGTCGCACGGGTTCGCCTTTCTGTGGTTTTATTACGGCTGTCAAAATAGCTGTCCTCGCAGCGGATCAGTTATCTCTTATATATGTAATAAAGTTTCGCGAAAATTCGAGAATGATCGACTTAGATCTCCACAGATTTCAAATTATTGTAAAACGTGTAGAATGCTATATAATCCTCGTTTACATGAGATTCTTTCCGTTTTTACTATCTCGTGTAAATGAAATATTTTTTTTGTTTAGTAGTAGTAGTAATGTATGTATATGCGTAGTTTTAGAAAATTTAAAATTGTGTTATAAGTCAAGAATTATGTAATAGGATTAACGCAATTTCAAATTGACGTTTAATATCAACATTAAGTTGAATTTAGATACTTAATATAAACATTTAAACGTATTTTCGGTTAGATAACTATCTTACTAGCATAGTACGCTATTGTTCAGAATTAATAGACCCCCGTAGTACAAGTTTCACCCTTGATCTATCCGTTTCTAACCTTTAATTATTATCATTTGTAGAAAATTGAGCTTCGATGAGGCAACTGAATGAATACCTATATTATTGGTTTAGGAACTTATTCAGGCACGTAATATTGAGGTTAGCAAGTGAATATTTAGATTAATTTTGAAGTTTCCATCGAGAGGGTGTTTTATATATGTCAAAATATCAAAATGAATGATATCTTTTGTTTTGGTTTTCTAAATTATTTAAAAAATATTTTAAATATCATCGCTAAAGATTACAAAAATTTTGTGTAAAGATTTAGGACTTATTATTTTACACATAAATAATTTTGGTCTGAAATTCAATACTTTAGAATCATTATAAATTAGTAAAGCATGTAAAAGTAAACAAAATATTCTTAATAATCAATTAAATTTAACTACTAGTCCAATTCTAAAAATTTTGTGTAATCAAGAACTTCAGAAATAATATTTAAAATAATTATTTAAATAATTTAGAAAACCAAAACAAAAGAAATCATTCATTTTGATATTTTGACATGTGTATATTTTGACATATGTACACACTGACGATGGAAATGTTTTTCCGAAACATGTAGGTGTAATTAAAAATACAAGTAGATTAAAACAAATAATGAAATTAATTTTTTTAAATGTCAATCAACAAGATTGCTCAACCAATTGAAAAAAATAGGATATTTTTTTTAAATAAATATAATATATATACAGGAGAAGTTAAAAAATATATTCAGAATATTTTGAGTTTGTTCAAATCTTTCAGAACAGTGCTGGATTTATGTCACAGAGACATCACTCTGTGACATAAATCCAGCACTGTTCTGAAAGATTTGAACAAACTCAAAATATTCTGAATTGTAAATACTGGTCAAAAAGGAATTTAACAAAAATTGGAAATAATATTTCCTGGCGTATCCTAGTGTAATGCAAGTATTCGGATGAATTTCATTACACATAATATAAAAAAAGTATATTGCCTTCAAAATTCCGTAAAATCAATTGTAGATTTTCTCATTAGCGACATCTGTGGGGATTTAGGGGAATCAAAATGGCTTTGTACAGGCCGCATGCAAAAAGCGCTTACAACTCATATATGAAAGCTTCACGCAATTTGAACATATATACAACTTCCAAAAAATGAATAAGCATGGTATATTCTATCATGGGTGGAAATGGTGAATGTTACAATTGTGTAAAGTGATCACTTAAGCCTACCTAAAGACAGGTCATAAGTCCTGTTACACCCAAAAATGACTTCTATACCTACTTTCCCATAATTAATACAGTTTAGTCTCTGTGAGATATCTATAATATACACTAATTAAAAAATATATCTTTATGCTCGCATGTATGAAACAATAGTCTCATGAGTATATAAATATACTGATACCGGAATTCTACAATTGGGTACTTGAGCACATGCGGTTGATAATACTATGAAAAATGTCCTCATTGTAAAATTTTGCGTCACTGTGGGCCCAGTAAAAACAAAAAAAAAACTGACTAAGGTAAGATGGACACCAAAGTTATTTTGATGTCATTAATATCATTCAACACCCTCAACCATTTTTTTAAATAGTGACAAAGTTTACAGGAAATGAACTGTTTACAGGAAGAACATTAAAGAATAAAGGAGCCTCGTTAAAGAACTTATTTGTCTACAAATTATTGTGCAATCTATTAGCTAGCTTGGCATGTAGTTCAGACTATCCATTGGGAGACATCCCTCATCTTCTTCGAACTTTAGGCCCAAATACAGAGTCAATACTTACATATACGATTAAAGATTAAGGTATGCTTTAAAAGTGATATTTTGTATTGTACGTTTTAAAAGCGTACTTTAACCTTTCAATCACTAAGTTTTGTATCTGTATTCGGGTCGTAAATTTTCCAGTTACCCTAATAATAATTACTTACTATTAAAAAAAAAGTATTTTTGTGTTTTGTGTATTATCTTATCTGATACTTTTCACATAACAAGCGTTTATTTCCTTATATTATAAATTATATATTTTTATATAATCTGCATCAATATTTGTATTTTTATAATTAAATAAAATAATTTAAAATTTATTTTAGAAAGATTATTAGACATTGAGTGACATATATTATGACTGGACACGGATAAATTATTTCAGGATAAGAAAAAAATATTTGAATACTTTTCATCGCGGTTGATTTATAATCCGTAATATAAAGAAATATCTAATGAAAAAGTAAGAATTGTCCTGTACATATAAAAATATGAAAATGTTTTTGTTATCCTTTAATACATCAGGCATGTTAATGTCACTCAACACATGCTGTACTGCAGAGCTCCCGTCATACTAGAAGAAAATAATTTTCTAGAGACATGTCAATACAGGCGAAGAAAGATGATATCGAAACGTGATTGACAACCTGAAGCGACTGTCGATTGATGTTGAAGGACTCAGATTATAATAAGCACCCGTCCTGGAAAAAGTCTCCATACTTCAGCCCACTTCGACTAATAGAAATTGATTTCTTGTGACGTCTGAGAAACGCTTCCAAAGTAAATAGTATTTACTGATGAAACTGACGAAATAACTCGGACTCTTACATTAAGGGGCGTAAGTGGGTTTTAGTATTATGGAAGTAAAGAGTGGAACTAAAAAAAGAAGTAGTTTGGATAAGTGGAATAATTTTATTATTGATGGATTTGATGTTCACGTTGTACGTATATTATTCAAGATGATCATTAAATTGGGTAAAAATCATTAACTATGCAACTAGTATGCGATAAAATTATAATTCATTTCGTTAATCTAGGTAGTAAAATGAATAGTTTTGAAAGATTAGAAATTAAAAGACTTCGGAACTAGGTAATTAATTAGCTGTCTCTCAATATTCCCGCTACAACCACCATTAATTACTTCAGTAATTTCAGCACATTTTGTCAGTATCAAATTAATAATCCACATAATAAATATAAAAACTCTATATCTAAATTCCATATTATCTAAAAACTTATTAAGCAATTTTTTTTCCTAAATGATATTTTTATAGATGTGCGAGTCTTAATTTTTTCTGAATATTATTTACAATTAATTTTATTATTAAGGCATCATTTTTTATTGATTTATTATAAAAAATATATTGTGTACTTATATCATATTCAAAATGTTCATAAAATATTCACACTTTTTACTTTAATGTCACTCTAGGACCATCTATAATTTATGTTAAATTAAAATTAAATATTTGAAAGTAGTCAGATTAAATCGCCTATTGATGAGAAATTCTGTTACTTTTGAAACTCAAGTAGTTAAATGTATAATTATTATTAAACTCACGAGGTAACAAAGTTTATGTTTTTTAACTAATTTATTGATGAAATGTTATTGTGGTTAGTCAGATTATTATTTAACATGGAACCAATTCCTGAATGATGTAGTAAAGAATTACCAAATACGTAAAAATGGTCGAAGCACTGTATCACCTTAGAATCGAATAGTTTTACATAAATACCGTATATACAGAACAATGTAAACGTGGAAGAGAAAAAAAGGTTCTATAAATGACACAAAAAATCACTTTCATCAAGCATTTTTATTCGGTTCCCTCATTTAAGGGAGGATTAGGGTAGCCATAATGCTTTTATTTTCATACGATACAATTGGTTTCGCTCGTCTGGATTTTGAACTATTTGAATTTCTTTTAAATAAAGGTTATTTTATGTTGTAGATATTAATTTTAAAAACTTGAAAATATTTTGACAGTAGAGAAAGAGTTTTTTTCACATTTTGAACTAAACTTATCAAAGATAAAGTATATTTTTGTGATTTTTAATTTTTAGATCAATTGGGATTGCTTTAGTAGTTTAGTCAAGTGAATCGCATGAGTTAAAACAGAACACTTAAAAAGAAATACAAGTACGAGCATAGATAGAATCAGGAATACAAGACGTTTACTAATGACTTAGTATAAATTTTATGCTACTTCATATATTAATGATATTTTATATTTATTTTCATTTATATAAAATGACATACAAA
Source organism: Agrypnia vestita (assembly GCA_016648135.1). NCBI lineage: Eukaryota > Metazoa > Arthropoda > Insecta > Trichoptera > Phryganeidae > Agrypnia > Agrypnia vestita. Next base: position 127,130 of record JADDOH010005783.1, on the reverse strand, counting down.
ATTAAAAAAAAAACATATAATATTGTTTATTATATATAGTATGTTATTATTAATATTTCACATATGTGGGGCATAAAAACAAAGAAATATAAAAACAAAAAAATTACTACTATCACTGATGATAGTAGTAATTTAAAATGCACTGACTTCTAGATTTTATGTAGGTATCTACTGGCCCGTCATATATATATACCTGTCACTAGACAATAACCTGTCAAAATGACGGTACCAGTTCCTAAAGAATAAGCATTTACTTATTTATAACCGACACTTATGAAATAATAATGGAAAATAATAATGGCTTTTATCAAAATATTTGAACTTTTTTTTTCTATTTCCCCTGTCGGCAAAAGTCACAGGCTTAGTAGCGAAGTTGGGGCCGGTTCGGGTTTGCTGGCTCGGGGTTCAAGCCCCATCTCCGGTCGTTTAATATCGTTTTTTTATTGTGAATTCGAACGTTGTGTGTTTGTGCGTGCGTTTTGCGTTGTGTGAACGAATTATTGTGAATTCGAACAAAATTACGGACGTTACAAGAAGTTACGGACAGACATATGGAAGGACGGATGGACGAATAGCCAAAAAACTATTATATTTGATTCCTTCCAAAATCACTTTTCCTTTACATTTTTGGACCATGATTGCTATAAAATATCGAATTCATTACATTATAAAATAATAATCCTCGAGGACTGCATTAAATTATTTTGGATATTGCAGCCTTTGCTTTTATACCCCACATATAATAAAAATGAGCACTTATCTAATTATGAAACTAATGCGAATATTGATATGGCAAGTATTCCGTGAAGATATTTCTATTTAAAAAAAACTCTTCCACCGCGACAAACAAATCAAGTAAACTCCGCATGTCGGTAAATGTTTTTTTATTTTTTATCTCTAGATATTGAACCTCAATGACCATTAACGATTTATGGCTGTACAAAGCACGCACGTGAAGTCAGGCGAGATCGATTATTCTAAGAGCACAGAAATGAAATCCCTCGTAACAATTTGGCGTTCCGGAATTGATTCTAAGTGAAGTCACAATATATGCAGCATATATTGACTTCACTATATATATATATATATATATATATCAGCAGCGTGCAGCGCACACACAAGCAAAAAACTGCGCTTTGGTGAAGGTTTTGTGAAACAAATATTAAAATTAAATAATCCTTATCTTAATAAAAAGTTGATTCGAAATTCTAGCCGTAATTCGTGCTAACGGTTAGATTTTTTATTTCCGAAGTTTCTGTATCCAACTTCATGTCAATGTTTATTCTATCTCACTTTTTTGGGTGTATCAGATTTGTTTATTAGATCCAGTCAAATCGAGAAAAAACTAGTCCTACTGAAACAGTGCAGTTATATATTTGCCCATAATGTCTGCGAGATTTTTGCAGTAGTCAAATCAACCGTCAAATCAAAATTATTTTTTATCTTATTATTTTTATTTGAATTCCTGAGTTCATTAATTATAATTAACTGTACAAATTCAATCTATTTCTATTATGATTATGATGATATTATGAATAAGTTCATGGTAAATTATTAAGAAAATTCGTAAAATATACGTTTTTGAACATTTTATACGAAATATTTAAAAGTTATTTACGATGACATTGCCATTAATGATATCATAAATTGTCTGATTTATTTTTGTGAAAAGAAACGTAAATTTGAAATTAGTCTTATACGATTTACTTATACATGAATGGTTTTCAAAATATGTATATTTAAAGAATTTTGCTGTATTATATATAAAATATTTATTTGTTTAGAAAATCGTTGTTTACAATACTTATTTAATAGTGCAATTATTTTTGTGGATTAAAGCTACTCAGAATAGTTCATTATATACCTACAGTTAAAAATATTAAAAAATACATTTATTAAATTTTGACAATGGAGCAAAGTGATGAACTACAGTTTTATAGAGAACATTAATATCTACAAACAAGTCTGCCATACCATATATCTAAGTATTAAATTTATGTTAAAATTACTTATGTTAACTTTAAATAGAAACGTTGTTTTTTAGAGAAAAGGGCAAACTTTGTCACAGTATACTAAAAACAGTAATACGTCTTCATACAAACTGGCCGCTACCCATTAGAATGTGTGCGTGCGTGCTCGGCGCCGTATATATGGGGGCACAAGGCGGCGGCAGTAAGGGCCGTGTCTTCTGTGCCATTCGCGCTCGCAGCCGCCGCTTTAGAAAAAAAATTCGCTTCCTGAAAAAAATGCCTTTTTTATGTTTGTGGTACTTTACTAAAAAGGTGTGTTGATTATCACAAAGACTGTGAGTTTTTAAAAGTCTTGATGTTAATCAGCGTTCTTGCAATTTAAGTGCAGAAACTAGGTATACTAGTTACAAAAATTATGCGACAGATCAAAATTTACTCATGACATTGTTGCCAATATAGAGAGGATGGAGCAGGTCTTTCGCAAAGAGTTCGAAAAGGACCACATAAACATTAAAATCGGCACATCAATTTTTGAACAATTAAAATAAATTGAATTTTATTCGAGTTTCGTGTCTACCTTATGCGTCGGAATTTCAGACGCTACGAGTAAAGTGACAACCCTAGCGTAAACGCTTAGTAGGCTAATAACTCGCCGACAGGCCGGAGATAAACTACTGTTCTGGGTATACTGTGCCTTTGTTTTCCCTCACAAACTTATTTTTTACTTAATCCTTAACCCGTGCAACTCCGGATACGACCAGCTAGTGTAAAACAAATGTAAGCAGGAAGTACTTGTAGTGAATGTTTCAATTAGCAACCGCGCTCCGGCTGAAAACCGACACATTGATTGGCGCAGTGATACCGTATTAAAGTATTCGATGCACTGGGCGGCCAAAATAGCCAGTCGGCCCGATAAACAAACAAACTGACATTTCCTGTTCCCCAGTTGTGTGAACAAATTCATGTTTTTTCAATTGAAAAAAAGTGGGAATCAGCACGATATTTTAAGAGCATAAAAAACCGGAGCTATGTTAAAATATAAATTTTACATTCACAGTCTATTGCTTGTTAGGTTTAAGCGAGGCTTATGTTTTTAATACACTTTAACTAATTTTTTAATAAACCTCGTCTGTTCCTTCTACAGGGTTTGTTGACCTATCCTAAGTAAGGTGTCAGTAGTTTCTCCTTTGAGACTGGAATGTGGGGTATAAAAACAAAGGTACGATATTTCCAAAAAAAATTGAGGATTACTAATGTATAATGCACTGAATTTGATATTTTATAGGAACATAGCCTATAAATTTAAAGGTAACACAATTTTGGAAGGGATAGATAGATAGATAAAATTTTGAATTCAGTACGTTTAAAATTAATAATCCTCGGTGACTCTATTTGAAATATTTTTTTGTATATAGCTGCTTTTGCTTTTATACCCCACATTTATGTGTTCAATAAGTTAGTAGGATTGTTAAGGATAAATTGAATATCAAAAAAACAAACGCAATTAGTATTGAGTAGTTAAGAAAACAAAAGTTGATTTTGATTAGGTGGTTCTATGTTAATCCATCCACGTTAGAGTTTATTAAGAATTTATCTAGTTTATTGTTAGTATAAAATGCTGGTGTCGAATGCAATAAGCCAAATTTTTAGATACTTTTACAGAAACATGTTTTATTTATTATCCCCATTTAAATGTCTCACTGTCAAACTGCATCCTTCTCTCTCAACAAAAATTAAGCCACACCCCTCACCTAACACTTGACTCTTATAAATTAAATTTATGGGAGTTATTATGGGACGTACGTCCTTCCTGATGAAGGTACAGTACGATTTCGAAGCCGATAGAAGTTTAAAAAAAAACTAACCCACAAAAACCAAGTTTTTATTTTACTCCCTTTCTTTGTAAATTAAGTTTACCATCGTGTAATAATTGATTGACTGAAAATAAAACATGTCTAGACAAATATCTATGTCAAAAATCTCTAAAAATATCTCTTTATTATTTGATTTCTTCCCAAAAAACCGAAGTGTGCCGTCATCTGTGAACCAATTGTCATAAATTTTAGAAATTCGTAGTGAAGTACCTATTACACCTACCAACGGAGTAATTCAAATTTTAAATATTCCGTGACGTTATCGGGCCGCCGGCGCCGTTGGTAGTAATCAAACTTTTGTAAAGATTCCAATTTGAAAAAACCATTAAAATTTCTTAAAATCCAAAATTATACTATAATTATTATTATTTTTTAACGAAAATTTGATAGATCTTCTTAATCGTCGAAACGAGTCTGCTTGCAAAGTTTCAGCTCGATCGGATCACAGGAAAAGGGTCAAAAATTGATCCAAAGTTTTTTCGACGGCAAGCAGGCAAGCAAACAAGAAGACGCCACGTAAAATTATAATTATTTTTAACGAAAATTTGATAGATCTTCTTGATCGTCGCCACGAGTCTGCTTGCAAAGTTTCAGCTCGATTGGATCACAGGAAAAGGGTCAAAAATTGATCCAAAGTTTTTTCGACGCAAGAGGCAAGCAAACAAGGGAGTAATAATCAGTGTCGTTTATACAAATTATGTTAATTTTCTCAAATAAATAATAGAATTTTATGGATTGTTCGGTACTAAGTAGTGATGGGTCCGCTCTGTACTCACTACTACAATGTAGTACTACACTACATTGAAGTGCACACTTCGCACATTTTGATGTGTAGTGCACACTACAAACTACAAAACCAAAGTTATTGAAAGTATAAACTTCAAATAGTACACTTCATTTCAAAGCGAACACTACAAAGTACATACACTTCAAAGTTATCGAAAGTATGAGAAACACATTTTAAATAGTGTATTTTTTACGTGAAATTTTTGGAAAATTGATGTAGATATATGAAGAAATCTTTGGAATCTGTAACAACCCCCCCCCCCTGGTTTGAAAAATTTTGGGATCCATGAAGAAAGTTTTGGGAAGTTGATGTAGCTAAACAAAGAAATCTCTGGAATCTGTAACAACCCCCCCCCCCCAATGGTTTGAAAAATTTTTGGAATCGAACGAAGAAATCTGGCTGGCGACCTTTGAAAAATACTTCATTTCATTTAAAAATTTACTTCAGTATTACTTCATTTCATTACTTCACTTCATTTACTTCACTTCATTTCGTAGTACTACAATTACTTCACTTCAAGTAGTTTTTACTACAATTGTAGTGTACACTTTGTAGTCTTCAAACTGGTGAACGTGTGTGTGTTGTAGTCTTCATTTTGAAATGAAGTTTTTCCCTTCGCTAGTACTAAGAGAGATTCTGATGTTCTTGAAACGTGAGTGGTTAAATATAATTTTATAATTAAACTCACGTATACATAAAATAGTTATCATTTTTCATCCAATGTAATGATCATTATTAACCAATGTTTTAAGCAAACGAAAGAGTGATGTATAGTTATCTATATTGAGAAATAGATCAAATACACAAACTTTTCCAGTCTTGTGCAATGCTTCTCCCAGGAGTTGCTCTGATGTCGAGAGCTCTTATCAGTCGATACAAATTGCGAAACAAATCTACATATTAAATGAATGGCTCAGCGATGTGAGACGACTTTTGAACCAAGCCCCTCGCTAACAAACTGCAGTGCAGACGGTGGTACTTTAATATAAATTGTGCAACTCGCTAAATAAAAGAAAAAAGGTTGTCTCGAGACAAGTTTTCACGTGAACGGATGCCTTTTGCCCAAGTTTGAGCGAACTTTGTAGAATAAGTGCAAGGAATATCTTTGCGATCAGCCTTGCTTCATAGCCGCGTCTCCCTTTATGTTGTTTCAGGGCTGAGAGGTAATGAAAAAAATATTAAAAGGAAATCACACAGTTAAATCGTTATACAGGGCTATTTGGAAAACATTAAAAAGCTCGCAGGATTATATTCCGGCCTTGATTATGAGTCGAAAATGTTCAAGCTATTATGACCTAGTATCAATAGCTAAGGAGATATGCGACATCAAATTTTGCATTTTTTTTTTCAATGTTTCTGACTTATTTTTTGTAAAACTTTGGACTATCATTACTGTAACTTATATGTACTGTAATGATAGTACAAAGTTTTACAAAAAATAAGTCAGAAATATTGAAAAAAAAATGCAAACTTTGATGTCGAATATCTCCATAACCATTGATATTAAGTCATAATAGCTTGAACATTTTCGACTCATAATCAAGGTAGAAATATAGTCCTGCGAGGTTATTAATGCTTTCCAAATAATCCTATAGATATGTATATAATATATAATTAACATATATATATATATATATATCTATATATATATATTATAGTTATGGTCCTTACATATGAAATTGGCGTTTTGCCGTACTGGCAAATTTGATCTCAAATATCTTCTCTTTGGTAAGGAATTCCAAATCCAAATTTATACAGCTATTTACTCATATATTTGTGTTTTGAAAATTATAATTCATTTGTTTTTTCCTCAATTGTTTTTTTCTTTGCGTCACTCAGTTTACAAAATGAAAAACTTGAAATATCGCGTTATTTACGAGTACGAGTTCCACCGTGGCACCAGTGCTGCAGAAACGGCTCGAAGGATTAATGATGTGTATGGCGACGGTGCCGCAAAAGAAAACACAGTGCGTTTTTGGTTCCAACGTTTTCGTTCTGGAAATTTCGACCTGCAGAACAAGCCCCGTGGACGGCCGGAGACCAAAGTTTATAATGAAGAATTAAAGGCTATTGTGGAAGCGGATCCATCGCAAACCACATCCGAGTTAGCTGCAGGCTGCGGTGTTAGTGATAAAACTGTTTTAATCCACTTGAAGCAAATTGGTAAGGTGAAAAAGCTTGAAAGGTGGGTACCTCACGAATTGAGTGAAGCAAATCAACAAACGCGCGTTGACTGCTGCGTTGCATTACTCAACCGGCACAATAATGAAGGGATTTTAAATCGAATCATTACCTGTGATGAAAAGTGGATCCTGTACGATAATCGGAAGCGCTCATCGCAATGGCTGAACCCTGCCGAACCAGCCAAACCATGCCCCAAGCGAAAATTGACTCCAAAAAAGTTACTTGTGAGCGTTTGGTGGACTAGTGCTGGTGTCGTTCACTACAGCTTTCTTAAATCTGGCCAGACGATTACGGCAGATGTCTATTGTCAGCAACTGCAAACCATGATGGAAAAGCTAGCTGCTAAACAACCGAGGCTGGTTAATCGCTCTAGGCCACTGCTGCTTCATGATAACGCTAGACCACACACTGCACAACAGACGGCTACCAAATTAGAGGAGCTTCAATTGGAATGTCTAAGACATCTACCGTACTCTCCGGACCTTGCCCCAACAGATTACCATTTTTTTCGAAATTTGGATAACTTATTGCAAAGGAAAAAAATCAACTCCGATGGGGCAGTCGAAACCGCCTTCAAAGATTTTATTGATTCCCGTCCGAGTGGTTTTTTTAGTAAAGGGATCGATGAACTACCTATGAGATGGCAAAAGTGCATAGATACCAATGGTACATACTTTGATTAAATAAATATATTATAATAAAAAAAATCGGCTTTATGTTCCTCCCATACTAAACGTCAATTTCATATGTAAGGACCTAATATTATTTGACTTATATTGCTAATGAAAAAAAAAATCTTATGAATTGTTCGATACAAGCTACTTTCATGATAGTCCTGCATTTAACAGATAGGTACGTATGAATGTTTCAACTATGTATCTGATATCTTAGATGTAGATCTGTCTGTTTAGTATTATGGACTAGCATTGTTATACGTCTATAAACATGAAAAATATTTGTAGTAGAGTGGTTTCTTCATAATTTAATGTGCTATTATATTAACGTACCTTATTTTATAATGAAATCTATCGGATGCACAAGGGTAACTAACATTTTTAAAAATCAAACCACATTTGATACAATAAAAAAGACCCACGCGACATTATGTAGAAAAAATATCTTCAAATAAATACAATATTCAAAAATTTTTTCGCCATTATCTATTCACGTATTAATTCAAAGCTCTTTCAATCGTCAATTTTTTTTAATTGACTGATTTCGGTACGGTATTGCAAGCCAATACTTGAAATTCACATCAACACATTCTCATCACGTAAGAAAAACACATTTTGTTTATGATAATAAGTAGTTTGTCAAAGTTATAGAGCTGATGCACTTATAGTTGTAGATTAGGTGGTCTAGCCGCATGTACAGAGGGTATTGCAGACACTAAATAAAAAAAAATACTTATAACATCAGTCCTGATGACGGAGACTGTGATGAGATCCGAAACGTCGGCTAGAAAAATCAGATACACACCGCAGAATATCCCAGAAAACACACAAAAGATTCTGAAGAGAAAATCTGAGAAAATTTTTATTGATCCTTGTGACGTGTCACGTATAGAATTATGCAATAATGCAGTGATCTGGACATAAATAAAAGAATTTTTCTTGATATTTCTTGTATATTTAGTGATAACAAATATCCACACAATTTTTCACCACGTTTCGTATACACTGTGATTGACTAAAACTTCGGCTCCATCTGACGTCTGACCTTTTAGACAAAAAAGGGACGAAAAGGTTTTCTCCACCACTATTTATTACTTATGGCTATTGGTGATACCAGACGTAAAAAATTGCCAGCGCCCGAAAAATATTCCCGAGATCGGAACCCTTCCGAACCCTAGTTAAAGGATCTCTGATCTAACGCATTCACCTTGTTGCTTCGCAGTAATACTTATTTTTCTGGAAATAAATATACAAACAATATATGTTATTTTGCAAACTCATACTCCTAACTCTGTAAATATGTATTCATAATTTAATAAAGAAAATATTTTACATACAAAAATTCATAAATAAATTAATTTGGAACATTTTTGCTCGATGCGTATCGTGCACGGATAATTCGGTACCTTCGCTAACTAGACAAAAAAAAAACAGAAAAAAAGTTTTATGCTTTAGTGATACGTAAATCGTTGTAGCATATAAGACAAGTACCTTCCACGCGCATTCGAGAGCCATTTCTTCTCTGGCCGTCTGACATAAAAAACACGTACATTTATATTGTAACCGATCCTGTATATCTCAAAAACCAACCGTGAGTATTCCACTCCTACTGTCTATGAACTATTTTACTAAATTTCTATACTTTACACTACTCCCCTACATATCAGTATCTGGTTAATTTGGTTATGCTACGCATCGTATATAGCCGCCTTATTTTTCTGACGCTATCAACATTTGCGTTTTATATATTTCGTACCATTATTTCCTCATTCATTCGCTCAACATGTCCAAACCCCGTGAGCGACTCCTTTTATAATTATATTACTACGGTTACATCAGCTTTACATTATTTTCTAATGTTTTTTTAATTTTCTACTCTATCATAAACAGATTTGCAACACGTACGTCTAAGTGATCTTATTTCTACAACATTAAGTTTATTTTTGTTCCTGTATATATGTATCACGTCCTGAATTGGGGTTTTACATAATATATAACATAAAGTAGCAAAGCTATCTCAGTACATGGGAATAAAATTACAAAAAGATATATCATATCTACAATTTAAAAAATAAGTTGATATATAATCAAATACAATAAGTAATATATAAGAAGAAAATGAAAAAAATATCAACAAGATAAATACAAAAAATAAAAGATCGAGTATCTACATATTTAAATAGGCAAACAATAAAATAGAAGATAAGTAGATTTATTTTTTGTATGTGTATATTATACGATCATTAAATATATTAACAGTGCTATATTGATTACCTAGACGGTGTAATCTATGTATAGGCGAAATCAAAATACAGTTAATGCGCTGGGTACCAACTTAAAATCGCTCACCCTGTCGTGAAACCGACCGCCCAGTTACTCTGTAAGTAATCATTTGTAATAACTCAGGGGAGTCCATACAATTCCTAATTGTATACAGTCTAACTAAATCACTTAATTTTTCCTATCGCAATAGCTTTGCTACGTTAAGTACACTCAATACGAAATCATAATTAATTTTGTCCAAAGGAATGTATAATTTATAATTTATGAATTTTCAGAATTTGAATAGAACTCTTTCGATTCTCAATGAATGCACTTTATAGAACGGCAACCATAGAGAAGAATTATATTTTTTATTTCTAAGAACAAGAGCTATGTATAAAGTCTTGAATATATGTCTAGACCTGAAATTTTTGTGTGAGTATATCCGAGAAATTTCTTTACTTTGTTGATTATCTCGGTTATGTGAATTAATTAAAATTTATTCAAAATAAAATCACCACTTCTGTTATATTTGACACGCGGAACAAGAAGTTAAGGTTTACCAAGAATGATGTCAACTTTCTTAAAAGGAAACTCGGTAATTTAAGCACCTTAATAGCTCTTACCAGGTATAGCAGAGCTGCGCCGCTGTAATTTGTTGAAAGCATTAAGATCAATCTTACCTGACATGAGGAAATGATGTATACGAGACTTCAATTTGTTTCCTCCTGTTCCACCTTTAAATATGCCGCAGGGTAAATGCACCCTGGAAGCGTAAATTAAGTATGGAAAAGGCATTAAATATTTGAGTGCAAAACTAACATGATTAATTTTAATATACAAACATTATTTTTTGATACAGTGAAAAACTTTTTGTTTTTGATTATATTTTTATCACTGTTTCCAAAAACTAACAAATACTGTATAAACCACATTAATAGTTTATAACATTATTCGTTTATTTTCTAGGTAAGCACCAGGAAATATTGCAACTCAGCCATTTAAAAAAAAAAAACAATTATAGTTTAAAATGTTTCTTGATGAGTTCCAATTAAATAGAAAATAAAAATAATTGATTGCCTCCATGTAAAATTTTTCCCAATTTATTTATAAATTTGAGACTTCCATGGTGGTGTAACCTTCTATAACCTTCTTTGTAATAGACATCAAAAGAACACAACGCAGGGGGTTGTAAATCTCGTTATTGAGGAAACTGGAGATTTAAGAGAAGACCTATTTCATTCCTGTATCTTTTAACAATTTCAGAAACTCTTAAATATTATCTGCATTATTTGCAAGCAAAGTTTGAGACTCACAATATTATTTTATAGATATTTTAACTTTTTGTACACTGACGTAATTTATTGTAAAGAACTCGATTTTTAATTTTTAAAAATTGAAAAATCACGTTTTGAGAGCTCAATATTATAGCATCTTACAGAAACTCCCTTTCCCTTAAAAAAATCCCTTAGAAAAGAAGGAATAACCATATTAAAAATGAAAAGCAAAAATAAAGTCGACAAATTAAAAAGTCTAATTTCTAAAAACTACAATGTGATGGCTGCGATGCAGTTTGAAGCTCAAACCTTATGATTCTTTAGTACACGATGTACATAAGAGATCTTTAATACAAAAAAAACTAGATTCATCCTAATTTGCCACCTAAAACAATCAACAACATCTCTCCAAAACAATCAACGTTCGCAATAAAGGATTTATACTAAATGCATTACAGAAATCAGAAATAAATATAAATTTTGATAATAATATAATTAACAATTTATACTAAATGCAAGAGAGCAATGAATATCTGATATTCTCCCTTATTAAATATTTTTAACTTTACATAATTATAATATATTCTAGGTATACATAAAAAATTACATTATACTACTTTGTGTTTTTAAAAATCACTTATTTGTGTTTGTATGTTGTTTTTACTCAAAAATAAAATGTCACCTGCGCTTACTGTACTCCAATTATCAAATTATCAAGTCTAATATTTATCTCATATATTTTGTATTTATTCAATTATTCTCGTATTTAGAAATTTACGTATTTAAGAATTAACATTTAATTACCTATTCAGATGGTATAATTGAAAAACCATTAACTGCGTTGATTGTATGTAATTCACGTAATTACCCATAATTTCACCAAATAATTTAGTATACTTACTAAAATCTTCTATGTTTATCAGTTGATAATGGCATAATCTACCGAAACAATCGTCAGTTAATGGATAGCAACAATACGGAACTTTCAAAATCGAGTGTTGATTTTTTAATTTTGAAAAATTATTTTTTATAATTTTTCACAAAACATATTTTGCGGGAGTACTTTGCAATATTGGATGAATCTCCACCCTTTGTTTGACTTCCTAGGACAAGTTTGTTAGAACACGTATACCCACTCTTCATGTACTTGTACCATAAATAAAAACCTCTAATGGCCATTTCCTCTAGATTAAAATTAGCGTGCCTTATATGCAGCTCGATATAATCGCCGTCCAGAGGACGCTTAATCAGGCAGCGAGCAAAACATCCCTCTCTGAAAAAAAAATGTAACAAGGGTTTGTCGTCAATTTAGTGCGCGGTATATGCAATAAACCGTTCTGCAATGTGAGAATTATATTCCGGGAAATATTTACGACGCAGGGTTTTAGTATAGTCTAGTGTTTACAGGGAGGAAGTACACACGCAACCATATTTGCATACCGGCCCCATAGTCTAGTTACTGGAAAAAATTACAATTAATACTTAGAATAGACATTTTCCTGGATAATTTTATCACTTTTATAATTATAACTGGCATTTTAATGTTGACATAATGTTATAAACTGCTGGATAAATATGCAGGATAGTTATTTAGAATGCAGTATGTTTTTAAACAATGTTATATGAATAGATAAATAAATAAAAAATTCAAGACATACGTTTATACGCGTCGGTTCCTAAGGAATAAGTATTTCTATATTTTATTTTAAAAATTACGTAATTCGAAAAAAAATAGTTCTTCAAAAAAAATAATTACGAAAAAATATTTCGTCGAAAAAAAAACAATAAAACATATATATAAAAATCAAAAAAAAATACTACATACCCACAACAGACCCAGCCTCTTTTACCTTCCAGTTTAGCATTTTTTTAAGCTAAGGCGGTCTCCTCACTACGCCTCGGACGAAGCAATGACACTCGTGCGCCGCGGAGACGATTCCGGACAAACCACTTCGCTGTCTCAGGGGTGCAATAGCCAAGTAAAGAAAATAAATGTATAAAGACGATAATAGTAGCAAATAAAATATTGAAAAATAAAAAGAATACAACAGGAGGGAAATAATAATGCAAACAATTTGTTGGAGCTACAGTGGGACCAAGCTCAAATGTGGTTTGTGGTAGCAGGTTGCAGGGTTCCCGCAACAAGTAAAGTAAAGCCAATACTCGTGATATTATAATTCACATCATTCTTATCTAATGATAATTCAACCATTGCTGAATGAAGGCCTCCGCATCACACCATCACTGCTTTGTGTGACGTGGGAAATAAATAATATTAAACAAGTTCTTTATACTTTAGTGCCAACTGTAAAAGTGCCAAACAATTTAAAATTAAACTGGGTACATATTTTGTTTCGTGACCGCCGCCGCCGGCCGGGAAATGATGAAGTGATTAGTCGAAACTGACATCCGACATGTTCTACGCCAATCGCTAGCAAGGATTTAAAACTTAATTGAATCTGACCAGTTGACAGTTGGAAAGCGTATTGTGCCGTGTCTTTTCAACTAAGAATTGACATTATTTTTCGTGTGGTTACAATATCCGACGTATATCAGTTCACATCAGCCTTTCGGAATAGACAGATCGATATATTAAGGATTCGACGAAGCCAGGAGAATTGGAGATTGGATCCTCACTCGATATACTAAGAGAAACTCTTAAAGTACAATTTGTCAACTATGTACGTAGCTTGTTTTGGTGTATATTTCGGGTGTCAGAATCAATAGTCATCGGCGGAGATTGGGAAGAAAAATAATTTAAAATAAAACACAAATCACCTTTTTTTTTACCACTTTATTAGATTAAACAATCTACATGTTTCGAGAACGATGTTCTCTGCTTCAGGATCATTGGTGTTCTAAAATTGAAAAAGTAAACCGTTCAAATGTGTTACGGTGAAGGGATGGATGAGGGGAGGGAGGGGTCAGAGGTGTTAATTATTATGGGTCATCTGGAGACGATGGAATGTTAAGTGGAAAAATATTCAATATTCGGTTATGCAAAAATTTTGTCTGCGTATTTATTAAATTTGAATTAATATTAACATTTTTCCTAATTTCAAGTATTTCTAGATTATTTATTTGTGGGATCTTATAGCTCAAATGTAAAAAATTTAAACCTGTGTTAATATTAAAAGTGTGGTGGTATTTTATTAAATGTTTTGCAAAATCAGACTCAATATTGTTAGTTAATGCTTTAATGTGTTCTGTGTTTTATTTTAATAATAATATCACCAAAAAGTTCAAGCCTTCATACGGAAGAAAAAATATTCTTCGAACAGTTAAAAAATATTTCTTTCCTAATTCTGACCCGCGTGCGGTGGTGGCTTTTTCGTCCGTCATCGTACATATTTCATCATAGAAATGAGCTGCGGATATAAAAAGTATAGAAAATCAAATTGATAAATAGACATAAAAATTAAGTGTACAAAATAATTATGTATTTTATAAAATATATTACGTTCATGCTGATCAGCATTGCTATCAGACAAATAAATCGTGTTGTCACATCATCACCGTGCACGGCATTTCCAATATTGACTTAGATATAACGTGATGGGTAATAAAAGGAACAAATAGAAGCACTCTACAGTATTTGTATTCAACAGAAATTACAAAATCAATAAAACTGAAAAAATAATTACTACTATTTATGTTTCTTCACAATATGTATTTTTGAACGAGTGGTTAGGCCAACAGAATTTGACGGAATCATTTACGGTCGGACAGAAAGAACAAGATTATGAATAATCATCATCATCATCAAAAATGTCCTTAGGTTTTCACGGCCATTCAGAATCTTCTGTGTATAGTTTTCTGGGTTATTCTGCCGTGTATATGTGACCTCTCTGGCCAACGTTTCGGATCCCATTGCAGGGTCCATCATCAGGGCTGATGTGATGAGTCCCTGCAATGGGATCCGAAACATTCGTCAGAGAGGTCACATATACACGGCAGAATATCCCAGAAAACTATACACAGAAGATCATCATCATCGTCATTGCCCTTGTCTTATTTTTCATTATGTTGACTTGCGCTTCGTATTCGAACAGTATAACAATATACGAAGGAAGTTAAGAAATATGATTCTATCCCTTTCTGAGACATTATTTAAAGAGATACTTATATGTTTTTACTCCCTTTCTTTTAACTCGTAGCGTCTGCTTTCTTTCTTGTCTATCGAAAAAACTTTGGATCGATTTTTAACACTTTTTCCGTGATCCAATCGAGCTGAAACTTATCAAACTCGTGGCGACGATAAAAATGATCTAAAAAAATTACGTTTAAAGAAATTAATAATTATAGTATAATTTAGGATTATTCGAAATATTTTATTACTCCCTTTCGAAACATCGCCCGACTCGAGCCCAACGCGTAGTTTAAGCGCCAAACCTGTTTCCAGTAGTAAATGAGAAAGGGAGTATAGTAAAAACTTGGTTTTGATGGGTTAGTTTTTTATTTAGTAACAATTTTTTAAATGTATTTTTACAAAACTGGGATACACACTGTACAACTGTACACCTCTCACAGAACGTTCCTGTGTACAAAATGGTCAAAGATTGTATTTACGGATTAACACAATCTAAACAAATTCATATCATTAAAATATATTACAAATAAATAAAATTGTCAATTTTTATACACAAAATAATAACATTTAAACATGATTTTAAATGAAAAAAAATACATGTTATATAAAATTACTCATTTAAATGAAATTCAAAATGATATCATAAATAAAATAAATATAATAAAAAATACAACATTTTCTTAAAAAAACTAGATATTTTTCTCATTTCAAGTTGTCGCGTGCACCCACTCTAGTAAATACCAACAGTTACAGGTCAGAAGGTCCTTTTTATTGTATCGTGTCTTTAAAGAATACCACTAGATGTCAATATTTAAATAAATTAAAATATTTCTCCTAAAGGTACTTTTCTACCTTTTCAAGTTATTTTCCCTCGGCCCGAGAAAGGATTAAAATAATCCGATTGATAGGGAAATTCTGTAGCAGCTTTGATGATATTTGCTCTGTGGTCTTGGTCTTATATCAAGACAAAATATTGATTATGTTCGGAAATTTATTATATTATATTTTAAATGCCTTTAATGTGGAATTTTTAATTTTAAAGTGGAATGCCTTTATAGAACAACCTGCCAGGGCTCTCAAACACGTCTTTAGGTACTATCGAGCCTCCTTAAAGTACCATTGTAAGATATCCGACTTTCCTAATCACCTCTCAAATTTATGATTTCATTATTTTATCCTGGTACTTGCGATATTAAAACGGAATGAAATGAAAGTCCTGAAAAATAAATTTTAATGAGAAGACCCATCTCATTAATTAATCTCCTGTGTTTTATTTTTAATTTGACCCTTGTTGTAATTAGCCTTATTAAAACCAACTGAATTTATAATTTTTTTGGTTACACTAAGATGAAACTGAAAAAAAAATAAGAGTCACATTAAATAATTTAATTCGGGTGGAATAAAATATCTTGTATATGTCATATTTCTTCTCTCTACACGAGTGTATCAACACTGATATAATTAAAATCTCATAGTCAAAAGTATAATTTGTATGATTTTATGGCCAACCTTAGAAAAAAAATCTTAGCTTAAATAATAGCGGTATGGTATGGTTTTCGTCGTCATTATTTTCCTCTCATCTTAGAAGTTTTAGAGATGCAACGTGTTGACAAGGTGTTCCCATCTTCCCCTATCCTGAGTCATTTTATAAGTACACGCTGACCACTTGAGACCAAAATCTGTATTTATACAGTCATTGTTGTTATTTTTTCCTGAAGTGTTTCAATTCGGAACTACTAAGAATTGTAGATCATTGAATTGTTCATCATTGTAGTCATTTCTTTGAAATTCGTAGGATATGTACATGCTATTTAAATTGATAAATTTTGGCTTTGTGCCGAAGCTTCAGCCTTATATATGTACCAGTTCTGTACCACTGTAATGCATTGGTAGATGGAAGATCCCCCGACGCGGTTGTTGTAAAGGGAGAAAAGAATTACGAACCGACCGGTAGAATTCTTCCATGTTCAGTGTGTGTGGTCGCGTACGTAACGGTGTGAACGAATTTGTTCTGCAAAGCTAATAAGCACGTCAATACGGCGTGTAATTAAATGGCACTGTTTGATTTTTATCTTTTCAGGTTGGCTCGCGAATATAAATATTACTTCTTGCTGGAGTTTTTTGGGTTATTCTGCCGTGTTTCTACGATCTTTCTGGCAAAGGTTTCGGATTCCACGAGAGAGTTCATCATCAGGGCTTATGTGATACCTTGCAATGGGATCCAAAATGTTGACCAAAAAGTTCGTAGAGACAAGCCAGAATATCCCAGAAAACTCAAACCACAGGATTCTAAATGGTTGTGAAAACTAAGAACATTTTTAGGAATATTTATTTTTTATTTAGTTTTAGGTTTTTTTACAGCCAGTGATAATTCATTTATTAATTTCTTCACGAGAGGGGAAATTTGTCACTTGTGGAGGCTAAAACATTCGAATGGAATGAATCGTCGTCTCTATGGCTCGCGAGAGCTAGCACGGGCGCGTTGTTCATATCTTGCATCTAATTGGTCAAGCATTATGATTAGAGTCGGTGGTGGCTTCCAACTACAAAAATCAATATTTGGGTATCATATAGTTAAGAGAACCAGTGCACAGCTTTTAAAACATAAAACTCAATATTTTTTTCCAACTGGAAGGTAAAATACAACTAAAAGTCCTGATTTTTTCTGTCTGTTATATCTTCTTTATCCCTCTAAGAAGTTTCTAACTCGTCAACTAACTTGGATTCTTACCGATTTCTAACCATAGTTTTTGTTTTTGCAGTGCTGATCTTTATCACTACCTGGGTTAACTCTTTATTAATCAGAATAGAGGAAATCAAGATTTTTTTAAACTCTATTTGTCTTTTCTAGGACCTTTGCAACTTTCCGGAAATAGACCTATAAATACAGCTTTAAATTCTTCAAACTTCAAACAATGTACTGCTCTTGGACAGTCTACTTTCTGGTGTTAGCCGCAAATGGTATCGCATGCAGCACTGTGAGTATTTGACTTCAACAGAAGCCAATGGCGTTATAAGGCACGCGATATTTAGACGCTTACGTATTGCAAATGTTTTCATGTTGGCGAACAAATTCGATTGGAAAATAAATGTCGTGTAATTTATATAACGTCGTGTATAAATATATTGATTCGTGTTTTCAAAAATATTATAAGTCGTGATAATTTTTGATAATTTAAATGTACATGAATAATATCAGTTTTTTGTGAATTAATGATGGGCTAAACCGTTACTATTAACCGTGACTTTGAAACCGTTATTTGATTATACTGATTTTTCTCAATTCTACGGGATATCATTGATATGCTAGACTACAATTAAATCTCAGTTACCAATAATCAAAACAATCAAATACCAATCGCTTACTCAATCACAGAATAACGACTTACCATGCTACAATATGCTAAATCGTTGTTGTATGAGTTTTAAACCAAAGTATATTATAAAAGAGTAAGATAAAATAATTTTAATAAAATTAAAAATGTATTAACATAAAATAAGGACAAAAAAATTTTTCGACTTGTATTAAAATTGAAAAAAAAAAGGATTAAATTATGGAAAGCCAAAATAATAACAAATTCAATAAAACAGAGAAATGTAAATCATTCTTAAAAATACTTTTAAAATAAGACCACATATAACACAAATATTCATGGACATAAAACAAAAAATGTAAATGAAATAATAAATCCTAACAGTAAACAATAAGAGAGCAAATGTTTATGTTGTCACGAGATGGTAGAATTAGACAGGATTACGCACTATCGAAATCTCTCGAGCGGTCAACACGAATCTGGAATCAACTGGGCTTTTCTCGTAAATTATGGAAATGTCGAGAGAACAACATTATTATAAAAAGAGATCAAACGGCTGTTGTGTACAGCATTTTAGTTAAAACGTGACAGTCCATAGACAAACTGATAAATAATAGTGTAGCCAGCGCGCGTTTGTGACCAATGTGTTTGTGAGCATGGATACTTACGTGGGAAACTGAGTAGATCTACATAGCAAATGAAAAAGTGCAGTGATAAATTGCATAACAAATTTAGTGATTTAGTGTGTGAATATTCTAGAAATACTTATTGTAAATTGAATAACAGAGCTTCTATTAAATTCGTTTTCACTGACTTTGTGTCGTTAATAAATCTTCAATTAATTTCATGTGTTTCATTTGCCATCCACAGCCATGATCCCGTGACAATATTAAAAAGAACTAAAGAAATACAATAATCCACTAGAAAACATGAAAAAAAAGAGAAAAATCAACATCTTCAGGTTTGTGTTTTCTGATAATGTCAGAAATCAGCCCTGATGATGGACCCTGCAATGGGATCTGAAATGTTGGCAAGAAAGGTCATAATAACACGGCATAATACCCCGGAAAACATAAACTTGAAGTTTCTGAGTGGCCGTGAAAACCTTAGAACATTCTTAAAAATCAACATGTTCATGATGGAATGTAGACATCAAATTATATTAAAAAATGTATTATTTCATTAACGAATACAATACATTTGAATGGTTATTATAATTAAATGATAATGTATTTATAATCGAAATAAATACATTCAAATAAAATAAATGAAATGTCTAAGAAGTACAAATGTTAAAATGTCATCTATCCCATATTGTCATAATTGACCTCCCTTTCCACTGCATTCCATATTACGGTTAATGAGACAAGCGTTTTATGTTTTTTTAAAAAAAAACTTCTATTGTTTAGCCATGTTGAAAAGATGGTTGAACAGTAATCGTTGAAGTTTGGAGAGAAAAGGCTCTTATAGGAATTAATGGCGGAAAATTTCTCGAGGATACTATAATCTACCAAATGTTGTAGTTTCAATAGTAATGACGACGAAAGTGTCGAGGAGGTAAATCAAAGGTAACGTCGATAAAAATCAAAGCTACCGTGTTATACTTACGACTCGTTTCACCCACGACCTTATGACGCAAAGCGCAAAAAGAACGTCGGCACGCAAATAACTTCGGACAGAAAAGGCTCGAAAAAATGTGGCGCTTTCGAGATGAGCGGCGATAAAGAGCACTAAACATTCTTTAAATTCCTGGAATTAATCTGGAACGGGGCGCAGTGCAGGGGCGAACTTGTGAGTTGGCAATAATTCTCAGTCGGCGCTTGATGTATGGGGCATTTCTGCCCGCTGCATGCCCACGATGCCTCACGGGCCGGCCGCGCGCCACCGATAGCGGGTCCAGCGCGGGGACGCTCGCAGAAAGGCATGTGACCACATGTGACGCTCGAACGCAGCTTTGTGCAGTCTTTGATACTTTTTATTCGTGTGAACAATTTTACTTGCCTGTGTAATTAGGGCCTGTCGAAAAATCAATGATTAAGTAACCATGTCGCGTCACGTCGTTCTAACAGCAAATGCTCGTAAATCCATTTTGGCCGAAATTGAAATTCTATTTCATGTTCTAGACGGTTATTTATTTTTATTTATTAACCCTTTTTTCAGTCTTTGCATTATCCCATTGAATATTTAAATTCGCAAGCAAACACGCATAAAAATATTTTCGATAAAAGATCAGCGATAAGAAAACTAAATTGACAACAAAATAAATGTTTAATATGACGGCTTGAATAAATTATCCAAGATTATCTCACACTATCTAAATAAAGCAATAAAAGCAAAATGTATACTTATATAGCAAAATGTTTCATGCTAATGCAAAAATTTCATTGTCGTGCATACTTGACCCAATTCGGTGTTGCGACAGTATTTAGTTAATAATCGGTTAATAAAGCGTCAGCAACCCTGTGCAAGCGTCACTATAAATACGAGCTGGAATACGAAGAGGAATAAATCACATTGCATCATCATTTCGTCTTTATAGCAACTAACCGCTGACTTGCGCCCTTACGGTTCCGGAGTTTGGTGGTATTACTTTGTTATTTTACCTATTTAACATATCTTGAGTACACAAAACACACCTTCTGCACTTCCTACATCACTCACCCCTACGCACAACTACGATTTACCAATACACAACATCTCACACCCGTTACACTGGTTACTCCGACGTATATGGGTATTGGTGAACTGAAGGTATGTGCCATGTATAACGAGATTGTGTAGGTACATAGTACATATGAAATAAAACATGAATCTTGATGGCACGTGTAGCGCTGAAGCCATTTTGATGCAAATTTTTTAAATGAAGTATGTGGTGACTCACAGTTTGTACTGTCGATTTATTGAAGAAAAAGTGGTACAATAATGAGGGACCGAGTAAAACGAGTACGTGGCGTAGATTACGGCGGTCGGCGAAAGAGTAATAGTTGTACCGGCGCGCTGCCGGCAGTTACTTCGCCGGTTGCATCGGGCTTCTACTTGGTGGCTCGCCTCGAGCGCGACTGGTCCAATTGACTCGAGGGACTAGAGTTCGGGTAGACCTGTATAGCTTCACTAGCTCTCGGAGCGTATCTTCAGGTGAGAAATAAATATCCTCATGAACATACAACACTCTTACATTCCGTCACCCTTAAATCCCTTAACTTAATTAACTTAAATAATAATAACACAAATAATAATTTAATAAAAATAAACTTTTTCTTCACCACTTATTTATTGAAAATATCAACATGTTTCAGGGCCAACGGTCTCTTCGTCAAATTTGTTTTTAAAATAAATAATAATAATATAAATATAAATAATATTTTTTGTAAGAAAAGATACAAATTATAATGTAAATATTACATACAAAATTATATACAGAATGTAGTTAGTAGCGAAAATCTTACAGGTGGATTGCTGCCTTTAGAACTGATAATATATTTTTTGCAAATGTTTTTTCATAATCGATATAAATAATTGTAATGATAGTTCAAGTTTTTACTAAAAATTGGTCAGAAATATTGATAAAATGCGAAATTTTATATTGCATATCCCCATAAATTTTGACATCATTGATCATGATTGCTTGAATATTTTCGATTCATTATTAAGTCAGGAATCTACAGAGTTTTTGCTACAAGTTAGAAGACAACCTGTATGAGACAAAGAAGAAGAGAATAAAAAAAGAGAAAGAGAAAATAAAAGGATTTCACAAGTAAAAAAAAAAGCATACACTATAAACTAATCTAAACTGTACAATGTTGGAAAGTATATAAAAAATTATGTTTCCGAAGAATTTAAAAATAAAGATTAAGAATTTGAATATACAGGTTGAACATTTATTGGGACGCTCATTCAAACAATGTGAAACTTTGTATCGTTTTCCAGGTAACATATAAAGGTAATCAAGATTCCAAGTAGACAATGTTTATTTGTTCCAGAGAGTAGACGATGAATAAATAATCGGTTTTTAAGCCAATTTGTATTTTGTGTACTTGTATCTAATTAATTTCCGATTATTGACTTTGTCACTCTTAACACAGTTATCTAATGACGCAGGCGTAGTTGTTTCTAGTTCTATTGCGATAAGCAATAATAAAACTAATAACATTCGAAAATATATGAAAATAATCTATACAAATATATAAAGAGGAAAGTTTGTAGGTTTGGATGTAGGAGGTAATCTCCGAAACTACTCATCCGATTTCAAAAATTCTTTTACTAATATTTAGAATAGATTTTCAGAATGAACACAGGCTATACAATATTAGTCACGCGGGTACAGCTGGTACAATAATATAAAATAAAAAGTAAAAAAAACAATCCACAGGTTATTTTTTATCTAGGAATTTTCCATTTTACACTTGACAATTTCTAATTTTCTGTTCCTTTTCTCTCTGACATTTCATTAAAAAAATAATCATTGCACTGTATTTAATACATTTTTGATAATTTTCTGAATGGCGCTATTCAATGTGCTTGATATTTTAAGCTTTTAGATCTAGGGTAATAAAAGTTTTGCATCTGAGCGGGTAGAGTAATGTGCCAAATTAAAAAGATGCTCCCCAAAAGAGGCCTCCTAACTCAGCTCACGAGAGCGACAAACGTCCCCACACTTAAATAAATGATACGCTGCAAAGTTTAGTGGTGCAGTTCAGCGAGGAAATTAAAAAGAAATAGGGATAAAAAACAACCCCAGTAGAATGCACGCCTCCACCGGGCGCGCTGAAAATGAGGCCACAGTTTAATTTGTATGATAATGAACCCTTCTGAATTACGATCTTAAATCTCGCCGGCAGATTGGAATTGCGTCAGAAAAATTAAAAAATATATATTTTTTAACTTAAATCAATTGTAGCATTTTTGGGTTTTGAAGGTTTCGGAAGCATTTTTCAATAATATACGTAGATATTGATACAGCTTTATTGATTGTACTAACTGGTCCTAGCTGCGAGCCGTGTCTGTGGTGGCGGTTGGTAAGCGTCTACTTCCTGGGCGGCCCGCCTAAAGCCACGCGTGTGAGTGAGATGGATATCTTAAGAAGTAGCCTAAAAAAATAATTCGATATAAATAATAGGTATTATATGTAAAATCTAATAAAAATACGCTTTTGTTTAAAAAAAATAGCTGCACATACGTGAAAAATCACGGTACAGAATTTAAGTATAATTTATTTATTTATACAAAAATTAAGTCTTTCAAACGTCGAGTGCAAGAGGCGTAAATTAATGGTTCACGACTAAGCTAAGCCGCGTGTAGTAAATATTGTATATTTTTGACTGGCCATGAATAAGCGATGGTGGCTATGTCATCTAGTCGCCGCGCTGCAGTCTGTGCGTTAGGGGTTCGAGTGCGTAATTAATTTTTAGTCGCAAATTCCAGGAAGTTATGGACTCACTGGACAGACAGACAAAGAAATTATTATATTTAAATACGTTTTTCGAACAGCTTCATTACTAGGAGCGATCACAGTATATTCGCATGTCAATAAAATAATAACTATGGGGCGTTCATTATAATTATTTTGAGCTTTAAACACAATCTACCTTTTATAGACAAATTTCTACTAATCGGCTTTTGTGAACCAGAAAAAATAAGTCTCATTCTGTTATGTGTATTCCTTTTACAATATTTTTACATGCACAGTTTGAGAATACGTTGGAGTAGTGTTTTTATTATTTTTTTAATAAAAAAGCTAGTTTTTTTTAAATATTATATTATTTTCTGCTTTTTGGTCTTCATCACATGAAATCTTGTAGTAAATTTGAATTGCGTCAAAAAAATATATAATTTATGAATGCTATCAAATTCAAAATTCAAACGTCATTTTTATAATAATACAAACTGGAAGATGTCGCTGGTCAAAACTGTCATGTATGAAATGTCAAAAAAGTAGCGCATCAGTATTTTAAATACGTTTTTTGAATAATTAATCTGACTTTTTAAAATTTATGAATGATTACTTTATTGTTATCTAAAATACTCTCTGCCAAATTCCTAGGCGATTTTTCA
The DNA here is from genome assembly GCA_016648135.1 of Agrypnia vestita. Lineage (NCBI taxonomy): Eukaryota > Metazoa > Arthropoda > Insecta > Trichoptera > Phryganeidae > Agrypnia > Agrypnia vestita. The sequence continues at coordinate 102,647 of JADDOH010005783.1, read as the reverse complement.
AGATCACTTGGTCAAGAAGCGAGTCAGAAATATTGTGACTGGTAGATATATAAAGTTTAACAAAACGTGTAACTTAATGTGTAAAAATATATTATTATCTGTTAGCCAACACGCCTTATATCTATTTTTGGATAGAACAATTTTAAATACATTTTTGTTCATACAACACCATGTTTCTTCTTTCCGTAAAATATTTTACTTATATTGGCAGAATTATACATTGCCCGAATTTAAGGTTTTTAATGAGTAAATATTTTTAACTTGTAATTTTATTATTACTAATTTTACCGCCTTAGAGAAAGACGGCACTGTAGATAAACTAGTAGCTTATAAATAGTTTTGAAATTTTTAAATATCAGGTAAAATGTTAAAACGATTTTTTATTAGATCTTTTTACCCTTCCGATTAATGTTTATCTTAAACTTATGATGTTTATAATAGTATAACTAATTCGTCGTTAAAGTTATGCGAGCTGATACGTTTGCACATTAGATGGTCTAGCTGCATGTAGAGTTTATTGGACTCTGAGGAATGTTTGTTTTAGTTAATTAATTAATTTTAGTATGTTCAATGAGTATAGAGTTATATACTTTTACATTTAATTTTTTAAATTTTTAATTGATGGACTCTTTATTTTTTTTAAAATTTTATTTAAAAGATATTAACTATCTCCTTAACAAGATAAAGGTCTGTTATAAAGGAATCAGTTGCATAAGTTGTATCCAACAGTAAAATATAAATAATAACGATATTTTCTAATTAAAAAAATCTCTAAATTTACAAAATTAAAAGTATAAAAATTAATAAAAATTAAAAATTAATAGACAATATATCTCCGCTTACATATGAAAAACAAAATAAACCGTTCCTATAATATCATAAGTACATTGTGACTGAAGTATTTTGGATCAAATTTTTTTAGTACCAATTTATCAGTAAAACTTTGTGAGCCAGAATAACCTGAATCGATTAAAATAAAAAAATCTAATATTTAACGCAACACAGAAAATTTCAATTTTTTTTACTAAACAGTCGTCAATATTTATTTTCTAAAACCTTATCAAAGATACTTAATATAATTTTCCCCTTAAAAACGTTATTTTGTTTAACTGTTCGAAGAATATTTTTTCTTCTTCTTCTTCTTCTTTTGTTGGTGAGGGGAGGGGGGGGTTCGAGGTGTTGATTATTATGGGTCATTTGGAATGTTAAGTGGAAAAATATTCAAAATAGGATTATGCAAAAATTTCGTCTGTGTATTTATTATATTAGACTTAATATTAACATTTTTCCTAATTTCGAGTATTTCTAAATTATTTATTTGAGGTATCTTATAGTTGAAATGTAAAAATTTTAAGCCTGTGTTAATATCAAATGTATGGTCAAATTCTATTAGATGTTTTGCGAAATCAGAATCAATATTGCTAGTTAATGCTTTGATATGTTCTTTAACCCTAGTTTCAAAATTTCTTTTTGTTTTGCCAATATAAAAATTATCGCAATCGTTACAATTAAGTCTATAAACTCCTGATTTCATGATAGGATTATCACTATCCTTGTTATTTAGTATGTATTTTTTTAATTTGTTACTCGTATAAAAGGCCGGCTGAATTGAGTTAGGAATATTTTTAGTTATTATTTTTGACAAATTGTTATCGACAAATAAAATTCTACGCCATTGTTTATTTCTATCTGTTGACTTAGGATAGATATATTGTTTAAAAAATTTTTGTTTTATCTTTTTATGTAATAAATTATCTATTAATTTAGTAGAATAACCATTATTATATGCTATTTGTTTAATAAGATTTAATTCAGATGTATAATTAAGATCAGATAAAGGGATTGTAATTAATCTATGTAACATGGAGTGAAACGCCGCAAGTTTTTGGGAAAAGGGGTGATTCGATGAATTGTGTATAACGATATCCGTGTATGTGTCTTTTCTAAAAATATTAAATTCTATTTTGTTATTTATCAAGGTTAAATTTAAATCTAAGAAATTTAAACTCACTTTCATTCCTCCTTTGCCAATTCTAGGCTTATATTAATGCGTAGAATGTAATATTACATTAAACTTCATTCATCGACATGGCGGCCCTCGTAGCCCAGTGGGTATGACACTGGTTCCTCACACCGAGAGTTCCGGGTTCGATTCCCGGTGAGATCACCTATAATTAATCTATGTGATTTAATCAAGCCTGGGTGTGTTGTGGTGTGTTTCGATTCTGTAATTGGGCCTCTTGGCATGTTGAAGCGGAAATAAAATGATAATAATAATAATCATGGGAGTTACTTTTTGCTGCATGTAGATAATTTTAATATTTACTTAACCAAACTCTGTACTACAAGCTAATTGATTTATTTTGTCACTATTTCAGTTTCCAGAGTAGCAGTCCCTCTTATTATCCGGTGTAATTAATAACTATTGGTTAGTTAACGTATTCCAGTGTTGGGTGGGGGTATGAAAGGAGGAGTGTTTTTTTCTCGTTTACGGAACAAAATTGCGGTTTTATGAAAATAACACATTTAAAAAAATAGCCAAAAATAAAAATTTATTCACTCGGTAAAGGAATCGTAGCGATCAAAAAATGAGAGAAAACATTAACTTATAGCATCACGTTCCCTAAAATATCACTTTTACTGTTCATATTTCCATAAAATACCAAAAAACTCTACCACTTCTATTTAACATTCTAATATAAATTCAAATATTCAGTCAATCAAAAAATATAATATTAAAAGTTCACAAAATATTTCTATCAAACATATTAAAGTCAAAAGGTGGGTTAATATCAGTGATGAAAGTACGAAATATTATTATGACAAAGTTTATTGATTTCAAAGGAACTCCAATATGCAGGGTAATAATTACTCCACAAAGAATTAATACATGACGAACGGACATCCAAAGTCCAGAGATATCCAGAGGACATCACTTTAATGAAATTGCATTTCATCTTGATGTTGCAATTTTATGATAAAGATCACATTTAAAAAAATTAACAGTGTATTACAAATAAATAGATTTCACTACATATTACTTATATTACTTTAATATTATCTACAACATTCGACTATCAAAACGGCTACAAACGACTGCAAGTGCATCGGAATTTTAGGACCAAGAATTCTGGTCAAACTCATTATGAGCTCATGACAGGTGGCTATCATATTCGGCTATCATATAGAACGGGCCCCGTCTTGAGCCCGATGCGTTGGGAATGACCATTTTTTAAAAAAAATCTCGACAATTCGAAAAATCTTTCTTTCTTTTATAAATGCTTCAACAGGCCAAAAGGCCTAATGACTGAAGTCGTTGCGTCACAAAAACACCCAAGCTTGAGTAAATCACGTTGATATGTTGTGACATCACCGGGAATCGAACCCGGAACCACCGGCGTGAGAAGCCAGTGCCATGTCCATCGGGCTACGAGGGCCCTATTTTGAAAATTATGAAAATAATTTAGAAAAAATATTCTTTAAAAAAATCGACGTGCGGTCTCAGAGACCACTCCGAAATTTCATATCGATTATACTTACCAATTTTACACGCGAAAAAACTACCATTATTCTTTGAAGTCGCTTCCCTCCTTAACTATTGAAATATCACCCCAAGTATTAACAATATATCTATTAAAAATTGAATTCAGAAGAAGTATAAGCTAGTTAGTAGCTACGAGATACCTTGGTAATTAATGTTCTAGTGTACTTTACATTTATATTAAATACAATGCTTTTTTTGTATTCTGGGAGGATTATTTTATATATTTGTATCCATCTCTTCTATACATGTTTTAAGAAATTTAAGACATAAATCTATTTTGGTATATTTATTTTACATCAGTCCGGTAGATTAGGTTCATTTATTATTCTCTGTGAATATCTTCATCTGCTTTACGGAAACGAGAACATACTACGAATATATAAATAAAATATTTTTCATTCTGATTTTCCTAGAAAAGTAATAATATTTCTTTTTACCTAATGACAATAACCTAACATATTCTAAGAATATTTTTGTTTTTCTTTTATCTATACTTTGTTTTTTAGTATGTATTTGCAGAATTTGTGACATTTTTATCCAAGTAAAGTACCTACTCGTATAAAATTAAATAGTGACGGGATTTATCAATTCATAATTAGTGATTAGTAATTCATGTTTTACGTCGCCATGATTAACTTACTAAATCACTACTTAGATTATTTGAATAAATATATAATCAAATTGCAGAAGATAAATTTTTGGTAATAATGGCGCCTTAAGAATGATCAATTTTTATTTTTATAAAATAACTTTATATTGGACTTAACCACTGGATAACTTGTGACCTTTTTACCTGTGAACAAAGACAGTGGGATCACAGACTTTTTAGTATGTGCATGAGGCTAGAAGTGCTCAAGAGTGAGTTAAAAAATTCGACATCTTTATAATCGTCATTCACATCTTTCTCCCTCTGACCACACCACCGACGTATACCTACATCTCGTTTATTTTTTATTTTAATTTTCATCCATAAACCTGTTGGGATAAAAATCTGACATCCCAATATTGCTATTTTCAGAAAAACAGAAAAAGTAAGAACTTTTTGAAAATTACATAATTAAAATGTACAGAGGTAATGAATAAATAATATATAATAAATAAGTTTTTATACAATCAATAATCACAATTTAGAAATAAGTTCTTGATAAGCAAGTTTTTACATAATACACAATACACTTTTTATAAATAAATAATATATTAATATTAAAAAATGTCTTAGTAGTATTTAGAGATGATGATATATCATATAGACATATCACTCACATTTCATTATTTTCACTCATTTCATGCATCATTTCATTATGTAATTTTTAGCATGTAGGTACAATGTACATGTGACGATACGTGCTGGTGGCAGTGGGCTAAAAAATCGACATTTTCCGTTCTCGAAGGCAGTCAAAGAGCGTTATCTGTTTTTCACACATTTAGAGATATCCCACATATTTCATCCAGTTTATTCATTTCAATATAACTTTTTGTATGTACCTACATGTGACTATACATACTGGCAGCAGTGCATTTAAAAAAATTGTCATTTTTCGTTCTCGAAGGCAGTCAAAGAGTGATATCTGTATTTCACTTGCTTGAAGATTCAGACTAAAAGCGACATATTTTATGTACAAACTTTAGTATGTGCATGCGGCTGTAGCTAGACCGCATTTAAAAGAATGTGCGCAAAAAATATGTGTATTTTTACGATGCAAAAAATGAACACAAAATAAGTTTTTCTAGTAAGTAAGTAACATTTTTTAAACTAAAAAATATATATTTATTTGGATATCATATTAAGGCTTCTAATACGGGCTTGCCAGGCAACTTTTTCCCGCTTTCTTCTTACCGGACAAAGCTAGGGAATGGTCTTTTGATTGTGGTCGACCTATAGGTGTCCTGTTAATATTTTATTTTATTTCAATTTTTTAACAAACAGACCATCAACATGCAATTAATGACTCTAATAAATGGTCCTTGAGTGACATTTGAGTACAGGCTATATGTTTTGTTTTCTATCAGAAATTATTAACTAATAATGAATAAATAATAATTTAATGATAAGATACATTGTAAATAATATTAAGACTTAATAAAGAAATACAATTTTAGGAATGAGTTCCAGATAAACTAGTTTTTACTCAACATGATGACGATGACGACGATGATGAGAACATGATTGATGTGTAATTTTGCCGCTTCTCCCCGTTTAAAAGCTTCGACTGGCATATACCACGCTTTAAAACGTCAAGGCTTTTGTGTCGTCCAACCCTTTGAGTCACGGTGTAGTCGAGCAGTATGCGGACCGGATCTCAGGCGGCCTCCACCATTTTCCGTCATTTCGGCTGAAATAATTTACAGTTCACTCGCGATTTGCCAAATGTGCTAGTGCATCTGTTCTGAAATCCGCTTTGGTACCCGCGCCTCACCGTGGAGGAGATTACTGCACCCAGCGCCAGGTGCCATCAATACGGGGGCCGCAACCGGAATAAAAAAAACAAGCCTTGATTATTGTAAATTATACAAATCGACTAAAAAGCAACGTTGACGTTCACGATCCTGACATTAGGAACTGACTTGGAAATTCTCAAAATAATGTCACTGGACTCAAAAATGCTACGCAATACTATTTTGTAATTTGCACTGATTTTCAACTAGAGTATTCTACATGCAGGTTCTTTTTATTCACGCCATTTTTATCGTACATATTCACAGATCACTTATCATTTATCCTTTGCTTCTACGGTAGTTTGCAGCTGTCACAAAAAGCGATGTGGTCACCGCTTATTTAAAAAAAATCTCTCTCAAATGTTCTCGCATGTTTCTGTGCATTCTACCAATTTCCAGTTTTTTATAAAATAATATAAAACGTCGGGACACTTTCGGAAAATATTAAATATGATACTCGATCGCACCATGGCTATTCATGGCTTTTTAACCTGATCATTGGGTCGATTACCACAAATGACGTACACGACGAAAGTATGAAAAAATTACTATTTGTTATAGGAAAATTTAATAGGCTTAATATTCATAGGATCTTGAGCACAATTAAGAGATCCAATTGAGAAGAAGAATTAAGAAAGAAATCCATAAAATATTTAGTAAAAATAATAGTTTTCGTCACTCGTACCCAAGACAATGACGTTATTTTGAATAGTATATTATTTTCAGAAAAGTGCTGAGTGTTATCTTTGGTAAGATAATATTCTGAAAAATCCTAAATATTCTCTTGGGTACGGGTATCGGGAGCACCTGTCCGACGTCGCGATTTAATATTCTCCACACTACTTAGTACTCCGAGTGAAAATCGTAGCTAATATTTACATATGGTAAACGCGAAATCAGCGAAATTCTGCTTATTTCCCAGATGTCTGTTATCAAAATGAAAGCGTTTTTGTATATTTACAAACGTGATTTTCATTAAAATAATGTCGACTTATGCCAGATCCTAGAAAACATGGATTCGTAGAAACTCGATTGAAACAGCTGGGCACTTCTGGTTGAAGCATTAATTAATTTTGTTGAAACTGGAAAATGTTCTTCAACATTTTAAAGTGATTTGTAACCGGGCTACGATGTTGTTATCAAATTATTTAATTGTGAGAGGTAATCAAGATGGTATTTTTTAAAGATGATTAAAGGTTTATATCACAGTCATTTGACATGTACATATATAGGTATTGAAACAACGGATATTTTATATGAACCGTATTATTGTATTGAGATTGGATTTTAGATGTTTCGCTGGACGCTGAATTTAGGACTATCGGAAAAATTGTTGGAAGTAGGTACTCTATTCGGTTCCTCATAAAGGATGGATAGTGAACAATTTAGAAACCGTTGAAATTCTACAAATATAAATTCCGAGTTTATACTTATGAATAATATTACATCCCATAACACACTTCTCTTATCCTAGGCTTGATTCCGTTTTGATATATTAATTATTTAAAAAAAAGAGGAGCATTGCTCACTAAACATGCAGATTTTGAAATAAAATTAATATATTTTTTTAAATCATCTACAATAACTTTCCAGGTGGTTCAATTTTTACAATTTGAAGTGTCGAAGTACGCTAAGAAAAAAATGAACCCATGAATCGGGTAGAACATTGATTTTTACAAATGTGTAGCAAGCAAATATAAGTTGAATTTTGGATTGTGATCAAAGGCAGGGCTATTCAGGATTGCGTAGCAAAAAATAGAATCATAGAATGTAGAATTATGTAGCTGTGGCGATTTTCTCGAAATTCGTAAAGGCGCCAATATTTCTATAACAAATGATTTTTTATCAAGGTCATATTTTAATATTCTAATCAGTGATTCTTTTGACTATCAGCTCTAGAATAAATTACGCGTTCAATTTTTGGGACAACCTATACACTAACAATTTTCTAATATTTTCACGGCCGTTCAGAGTCTTATGGTTTGAATTTTCTGGGAAGTTCTGCCGTGTTTCTACGACCTTTCTGGCCGACGTTTCGCGGCTAGCTTTCGACACGGTACTGCAAGCCAGTACTTAACCATAACATCATCAACACACATTACAACACAGCCCTGATGATGGACCCTGTAATGGGATTGTAAAGGTCGTAGAAAAACGGCGGAATATCCCAGAAAACTCAAACTAGAAGTACATTGAAATTGTATTGTTTTGAGAGATTACATGCTATGTATATTGAAAGTAAATACTAATGAGGATAAATCACACATATATAAAACAAATTAAATATCCAAAATAGAAATGGGCTTTCAGATATGAAAACCGCATAATTAAATAAACCGAGTAGCAATTTATGTACCTAACAAGGTTTCACATATTTAAATATTGACTAACAATAATTCTCCAAATCACGATTATTCAATCAATTTCCATAAACAGATTTTCGATTCACCCATGATCATACATTCATGTCCAGGACAAAAACACATTTCAAACGAGGACAAAGATCATTATTTGTTTATTTATAGGTAAATCAAAACTACACCACTGCTGAAATTGTACACAGTAGACTGAATAAAACAAAAGACTATAATTGAATAAATCAAATCGGGGCATCAATTTGGGAATGATTTAAGCGATTCCGAATATTATTGGGTTTCCTTTGAATAATAATAGCGTGGCTCCTAAATTGCCAGAATGCTCAATAATTTCGAGAAATTTCCAAATTTAGGCGAATATCAAATCAAATATTCGAAACTGTCGACTGGGCTTACGTATAATGCATTGTTTGTGTTGAGATTGTTGCAATTGAAGTAAAAAATCATTAGTAGAATAATTTTTTATTAATTTGCTTTTGCTATCAAAATAAATCGTCTCTCGGATGAATCCGTCGTATCTCCAACCGTTTGGTCTAAAGATCTTACTGCCAGAATAAATAGTATGTTAAAATGATTTTTTCAAATTATTGATGGATTTGGAGTAAAATTTCTAGAGATTATTCATGACGATCATTAAAATCCAATATTTACTCATGAATCTAATTGTAGTGTATGCGTTAAATAATTCAGAAGAATATCATATATATGTACATCAAAAAGAATATTGCTAAATACTCCATTTTAAAATTATAGACGTATCATTACCAGGTGTGAAAACATGTATATTATTTCATAAAAACGACATCAGATGTCTTTAGCAAAGGGAAAGGACTATTCAAATAAATAAAAGATTTTCTGATTTCGAACATGTATACAACTATTTAAAACTGTTGATGTTCTTATGATGAATTGGTGAACGTTGCATTATGTAGAGTGATCACTTAAGCCAGCTTATACAGATTGTAAGCCCTGGAACATCCTGTAAAAAGCCTTCCACACACTTTTCCTATATAAATAGCTTCATGTCTGTGAGACTTCTGTAATTTATCTTAATTAAAAACCAATATATTTTTGAGCAATTTCAACCGATATAGTTTCAAAATATTTTTTTTTTATTATCTCGCATATTTCAGTCTCCGTTTACGCTAAAAAATATTTTTTTAAGGCAACAGAACAAAAGGTAAAATTCCGTACCTACTTAAAAAAACTTCCCAATATGATAAAGAATGATTTTCAGAATCCCAATTATAATAATTTCATTTTCTATCTATGTCTATCCGTCCGTCCTTTCCGTCACTTATTCATGTAACGTCCGTAACTTATTTACAGAATAAATACTTTTTATATTTTTTTATTACTATTTTATTGATTTTTATTAATAAATAAATACTTAAGAATGTTTTTAGGTTTTCACGGCCACTCAGAATCTTCAAGTTTGTGTTTTCTGGAGTATTATGTGGGGACCATCATCAGGGCTGATGTATGATGATCGAGATGGCTGATTGACCCTGCAATGGGATCCGAAACGTCGGTCCGAAAAGTCGTAATACGGCAACACGGCATAATACCCAGAAAACACAAACTTGAAAATAAATACTTATTCTATAGGAACCGACATGTACCGTCATTTTTGACGGGTTACAGCTAGTAATATATGTTGGAGGGAGAGGGTAATCGAGCAATTGGAGGGGTATGTAAACCCTGTTTTGCATTGGGTCATTGAAAGAAATCATGAAAAATTTGGTTCAAAATCAAAACTTTTATTTATGTTCTTCTATGATGATGATGTGTTTAAATTGCAGACGCCATATGCAAGAAAATCAAAAAATCATGCTGTATTTGTTCATAGAGTTTTAATTTAATTATGGTATTTATAGATTGAATGTCTTTACAGACATATATTAAATAGACATAATAACATTAATCAGCATTAGTAACTTTACAACTTATGTATTTTTAAAATTATAAACATTAAGAGTGTTTGTAATTAATTTTTTTGTTTTATCAGTTTTCGGTAGGTACTTGTTAAGGTAACTGAGGGAAACGTTCAACATCAAAATAATTAAATACGGTTGTAAAGTACGTCAAATCAAGACTTTTATTTACACGAAAATTGTTTTAATCTTTACTTTTAATTGTACGTATTAATCTCGAAATCACCATAATAATAGCAAACATTAAAAATGAAATGCTTCATAAAATATTTAACGCAGGATTATTCAATTATCACAAGATATAAACTTTTATACCTCCGAATAATTCTAAGTGATGGAATAATTATTTCCAGGGAGGGTTTCAACACTTGCAGCGAATTTACGAGTATTTAAGTGCCTCCCATTTGAAGGAAACGGCTGATAAATTTAAAGCCTCCAAATAAACTTGGACTCGAATCTAGGTTTACGGTTTCGCCTATCTGGGTATGGTTGCCATTATTCTCTCGCGCGAATTTAAAATTTTCTCTTATTTTCCTCAATTTTTGATATCCCGACAGCGTCAGGACAGCGCCACTCATCTTGAATCCCGGGACAATATTGCAGTATTTACGAATCACGGGATTTGTAAATGTGATTCAGAAACATTCTTTATTAAGTCATATGCAAAACAAGACAACGAGAATTATTAATTAAAAAGTAAATACGACAGAATTGAAGAAATGAGAAAAGCACTCAATTGGATGGAAATAAAATAAAATACTTCTATACAATGTTCTTATATTTGTACACAAAATTTTAAGCAAATGCTAAAATATTTTTTGAACCAAATTGTTTTAAATAGTGATATATCTTCATAATTATCAAACTAGAAATAGGAACTGAATAAGATAACATATTTTTTCATTATTGTCCTGAGTACAGCGTTGGAGAAAAATTAACTTAATTAGAAGAAAGAGATCGAGTAACACCATCTAAAGGTGGCTGAGGTAGAAGTCTTGCATAATACAATAACCGTATTACGCCAACAAGTACACAATCAGGCATTTTAAATATATAATTGATTAAAAACCTAATTTACTCTTTGGGCCATATTTGGGCTACCATACAAATGAGACACATTCCTACGGATCATAAGCGTCGAGGCGCGGCGGTGGGATTGAAATTAAACACTTGACAACAATTTAATTAATATTTAATACATACAGTCACTGGACATGAACTTAAGTGAAACAACGTTTCGCGATTCGAGTATTCCAGACGTAGGTACGTTTTATTCGCATGTTTCTTGCTACCTGTCAATGCATGACTGTATCACAATCGAAAATGACTGTTTATATAGTCCTCGATTTCTGAAATATTCTCGGTTTCTAGGTGTTTCCAATTTATTATATTTCGTCAGGAGTTGGGAAATCCTCGATTATCTGTAGTTCTCCTTGCTTCTAGAATATTATGACAGTATACATTATAAATAAGGGATGTGTTTTGCTTTAGGGCTTAAAGATCTCAGGTTATTCAATTTGATTAATGTTTTCACATCTTTCTGCATCAAGAAAAGTAATTTAATTCAAGTACCGTTCGGGTCTATTATCTGAAATTTTTGATTTGGGTATTCATCATAGCCAAATAAAAATGCCATTTCATTCAGTATTATTGCAATATTTTGAACACGTTATGCCACGGGCATTGGTTAGACGCTATGCGGTATAGCTATGAGATCTTAGCCTGTTCAATTAGCAGAGTCGTTCCCACTTCCTGCTGGAGCAGGAGAGTCCTTTGACTTTGGCAGACTTTGCGGTATTTCGGCAGCAATAATTACGAGCAGGCTCCCAAATAGGAAACAATTAAATCTCGCTCCCCCTTCCCTGGATGGGGTGAGTAATTAGGGATAATTCATGGTGGAGTAATGGATACTGGCTGGATCACCGCGCCAATTTTCCCCTTCAACGCATCACCGAACCCCATTGTTCCGCACTCTGTACAAGTGTTCTGAGAAGCCTTGATGGGGTATGTTCTCGTGCTAAATTTACATATATATATATATATATATATATATATATAAGTATATATTATATATATATATATATATATATATAAATGTGGAAAAAAAAACCTGATTAAATTATTTTGCAAAGTTTTAATCAATTCATGTGACTTCTGTTATTGTGAATGAAATTTCAATGTTTGGTGCAAGTTACTTTGCATTATTAATTACCACATACAATAACTATCAAATGTTACCTTTAGACACTTTAATCTATTGTTGAAATTTTTCATTCCTTTGAACCAGTATAGTGTCGCCGTTTGTATTGATATATCTATTTTTGACTAGAGTTTTTGAAGAAAATTTATTTTTAAATGTTTATGACGTGCATCCAAATTATTAACATGTATACTAGAGTACGCCTGAAAATTGTTTCCATTAAAAAAAGAAGAAAAGATCAGTTCCGGGTTCATATCTCGGTGGGAGCCAATTATTTTTACAACGGGTAGATTTTTATATATAGGTATTTATATCTTTATTATTGATTCAACTAATGTCTTTTAAAAGATATATAATTAGAATACTACTAAAAATAGGAAAAGGTGTAATGAAAATTTGTTTTAAATTACTTAATGGTTTGAGCCAATGATAAAATATGAATCTGCTTAGCAGGATATTTGTAAAAATAATGTACTATGTAACAATCGTAGCGCAGTGGGTGTGACACTGGCTTCCCACACCGAGGGTTTCGGGTTCGATTCCCGGTGAGGTCACAATTTTAATCTATGTGATTTACTCAAGCCTAGGCGTTTTGTGATGTATTTCGCTTCTCTAATTGGGCCTCCTGGCCTGTTGAAGCGTAAAAAAAAAACAATAAACGTAGAATAATGAAAAAATTTACACCAATAAAATTATATTTTTTTAATATCTATGTATTGATTATTACTGACTATAAATTAATACCATGAAATCAAGGCGTCATTAGTTTTATTTTTTACTCCGATCAATAATCAGTCTTTTATCATTTGTTGTGCATTCTCAATTAACCTGTAAAACAGCGTTAAATAATAATAATTCAGTGAAGATTGTGTATCAACTATGTTTAAAAGATAAATAACCAATAAAACCAAGTTTAAATTATAATCCCTTTTTCATTTACTAGTGGAAACCTACGCGTTGGTCTTTGGTCGGGCGACGCTACGAAAGGGAGTAATATAAAATTTCCAATAATCCAAAATTATACTATAATCAGGTTTAGTGTCTGCCATATGCGTCGGAATCTCCATACAACTTAGTAAGTCGTATGAAAAAACCATAAAAAAATTCTAAAAATCCGAAATTATACTATAAATATTAATTTTTTTAATGAAAATTTGATAGATCTCTTTGATCGTCGTCACGAGTCTGCTTGCAATGTTTGAGCTCGATTGGATCACGGGAAAAGGGTTCAAAATCGATCCAAAGTTTTTTCTTTTTTCGTCAAGTAAGCAAGCAAGCAAACGCTACGAGTTAAAAGAAAGAGAGTAATTATCACAATCGACACTAATTAATGATGCGTTTATCTTCAAAAACGTTTTCACAATTGTAACAAGGAATAAAAATAAATATTTCAAATGACGCCGTTTATTCTCTGCCATTAAAATATTTAAGTGTGGTAATTATTTTTATGTGCCTTAATTTATTCATGAAAGTTTGCGAGTTCCTTTTATTCGCCCGGTCTCGAGCTGGCGCGAAAATAATGATACGTAAAACTTTTCATCCAAATTGAATATCTATTCAAAAATATAAATTCATCATTTTTCAAGAACCTACATTCATTACGCAAAATAAATTATTCACGTGGGGTATCTCGCCACGTAATCTGAAAAAAACAATATTTTTATCCAAACACTCAAAAACGCACTGGGGACGGAGATCTTTACGCACGTGTGAGTTTTATAAAAAAACGAGCGAGCCTTACAGCAGTCGCGTATGATGTGCAAGTTTGACATCTCACAATTAAAAATGTCAATAAGCAGCAACAGAAGTTAACATCAAAATTTAAAAAAGCTAATACATATATATTTATTAATTAGTAAATACAAGCAAAGAAAATGTATGTCCATTTATTTATTATTGAATTTTGACGCACTAGGTAGGTACCGTATATCTACATGCGCATTTTGTTTAGAAATGTGTTTGGTCAATTATATATGTTTTTATTTATTTTCATAGATGGCGGTAGTGTGCCGCCATACATATTTTATGAAAACTTTGAATAAATATTTAAAAATAATCACATAAATTACATAAAATTTGAGAATTTAAATCATTAAGGGTAGTTATTGTTTACATTAATGTAAAAAATGTATTTATTGGATAGTTTAGAAGATAAAAGCCAAAATATATCTAAATTATAACATCCACACGTTTGAAACCAACCTCGCAACATATATGCAAAATCAGAAGCATTGGCTGGTAGTGTGCATCTTCGCTGTGATGGCACTTGCTGGACATTGGTTTGCTTATAAACGATGATTTTTTTCCATCGCGTGTGCTCCGCGCGCGCTCATTAGTTAAATGAAATTGCGCGCGTCTTATTTCCTGTTACGCATTTCCGTTCGTTTTCACGAAATCACTGCCACAGATTGCAGGAAAGCGAGAGGAAAGATGTTACACATCAAAAACTGTCATGTGTAGAAAGTCATAGTGATGTGTGACAATTTAATTCCCGGAATGGCCACGTATCCGAAATTTTATCGGAATCACAAGGATGAACGGGTCACTACGTTTATTGGTCCTTGATAAATGAGAACAGTGGAAAGTTTTGTTGCAGTCACGGCGGAGGAGCTCCATGATTCAGCCATTTTTTCTACAAAAATTTGCAATAAAATAACAGTTTAATATACATCTTAATATGTGCCAATACAAATACAATAATAAATATCTCCTTGTAAAGAAACACTCGATTTATATCTAAATTTCGGGTTCATTGGGTGGTGTAACCTAGAAAATAAATTTTTTATAATTTCCCTTTTTTCCAAACCACGTTGAGCTACAACAGATTTTCGATGGTATTTTGAAGTAAACATGAAATGACTATTCTTCTTTGTATTTCAGTTTCGATACTGAAAATTCGAAAACTCTTTGATTTGTTTTCATTTTGAGTTGCTTGATTAATTTGATGCATCAATGCAGATATTATTTTGAAAGCCAGAGTAAACAGTCGTCAAAAATAAAAATGGTAGACAACTAATTAATATTCTCGTTTGATTTTCCACGTGTTAAAATATCCTCGCTTGCGTAGATTCAACTTAAAAGCAATATTATTGTTCCATTGAATTTAAATATCGGTATATACTCCTTGGATATCGGGCAGTTTGTAAACATATTTAATACCTGGGATATCGATGTCTTTTCTGGGGTATTTTTGCCTTTCTGCTTAAATGCTTACCGACTGTTTTACGTTGTCTCCAATGACTTACCATGTCTCCAATGGGTTAGATCTTCTTTTCTTTCTCGAACAAAGAATATTGCATGTCAGTCAAGGAGAAGGAGTTCTACCGAAATAGACATAAGGCGGCCATTTTATATTTAAAAAATTAATAATAGTTCAATACGTATCCTACTAAGTAACAATAAAAAAAATAATTCATCTCCTCCTTGTGAAAAATCATCAAATTTCCACATTAATTTTATTTTTTCAGGGTGTTGTTACACCTTTAATATAAATGTTACAAGTAAGTTAAGGTTACCACACTAAACGCATTTTAACGGCATGGCGGTTTAAATAACTAACCTCCCGTTAAACCTTCGTTATTATTTTGGCATTTCATACCACAATACATAAATCACTAATCTAGGCCACACACACATATACGTGGCAAGAATACCGCATAAGCAAATCGAGGCACAAGCAGGATACACGAGCCATCTAAAGGTCATTGCACCATCAGAAATTCCGACGATTCATCCACACATACATCTACACTTTAAGAAAGTTCTTTTTTCGGAAAACTGTATAAAAAGTAGCAAACGCCATATACGGGCATGTCAGTCTCCCATGACCCCCCGGTGTATGCCGGAGGCTCTAGCTCTTCGAGTATCTATCATTGTCTTTGTAATCGTACTTATGTATAACATGTAACTGTTTTATCCAAATCAGTCTACGACTTTGGAGAATCCCGTCACATGACGGGTGGTAACCCTTAAAAGCAGTTTCACCAAATTATGAACACCATCCTCATCCAAAAACCCACAAATTCTCTTTGTTTCTACTATATTGGTCAACCTGCTTTAAGGGGCATTTTCGGCTTTAGAGCAAGATCACCACAAGTGTAAAACTGTTAAATTGTATGATCGTTCTTATCAATTTCTAAACCTCCTCTTTATTATCTGATGCTGATTTGTGTTGCTTCGGTGGATAAACTATATTTTAGCTATTTAATCGTGACCCACAAGAGGGAGTCGTTTATCGAATTAAACACTACTAAATCTGGTCATCTGGAGAAATGTAATATATCATATTTACTTCACGAGGGTGGGCAGCCATTTGTCTGCCAGATAAGGTCCCTGGACAGCGGCCAGTCTCCAGCCTAGCCCCGAAAGCCTACGAAGGGGATCCTTTCATTTTGTCAAGTGTAATAACTGATATATAATAATTTATTGTGGATGTCTTTTAGAATAAATCTTTTCTTGGCAGAATTTAAAAAAAAACATAAATATATTTATGCAAAACTTGAAACAAGCATATCCTTAAGATTTTAAAATAATTTCAAAACACCAAAATGCAACACCAAACAATGTCAGCGAAATTTCAACAGCCTCCCTACAGAAATTAAAAAGAAAACTGAGACTAAACAATTAAAAAATAAATTAAACGAAACACTAAAAAAACACAATTAAACAAAAAATATTTTTATAAATATATCTATATATTTTATTGGACTATGATCGTTAATTTCAATAAATAAATAACACATTAGCCCCCATGATGGACCCTGCAATGGGATCCGAAACATCGGCTAGAAAGATCATAGAAACACGTCAGATTATTCTTGAAAACTGTATAAAATATTAAATAAATAAATAAAAACAAATATAAAAGGTTCTTTATATTTAGATAAAACTGTTTTAAGAGTTGTAAAATTAATGATCAGTAGAATTCCTTTAAAAAAAACCTCTCAGATTTGCAAAATATTTATTAAAACACAATAAATATGTTTTGAAGCAGTCACCGATGATAACTAATTTAGAATGTACTAAATTCGATATTTTATAGAAAATATAGCTTGAACCCTTTCGATATCATGTTTTAAATTCACTATTTGAAACAAAGACAGAAATATCCTCGTGGAAAAATCAACTCTCAAGAATATGCCACGTGACAAAATGACCACTTCACAATAAAGTGAGAATATGTGTCGATTTCGGACAGAAACATCGTATCAAAGAGAGTATTATCCAAATATGTAAATAGCAAAAGCAGCAATGTATTTTGTGGCTAACACTATTTGGTAGAAATCACGGCATCATTCGTATTTAAAAAGTAAAATATATAGTTACACACATTTATAAAAGAAAAACTGAGGTAGGAATTGTTTATGAAAAATTATTTCCAACAAGATGCAGGCTTCATAGATTCCACAAAAAAATTCTTGAGGAATAACAGTTTTTTTTATATTTATCTCACACACAGTGGCATATGACTTCTTTCACTTTTATAAAGAAGTACCATTATTTTTTAATAATATTGCAATTAAAGTAATTTATTATTTTTAAAATATTTGATAACTTAATTATAAATTCATGTGAATATTTAACATTTCACTCATAATTCTGAACAATTAATATGTATTTTTACTTTTCAATAAACATAATATACTTACATTTACTTTTAATAATTGACATAGCTTAATTTTGAATATCTAATCATATAACGTTTTTTTATGTCTGCTTTGCTTTATAGATTAATGCAGAGATCAGAGAAGAGATTCGTGCGTTAGTTTTGATAAATGTGCCGTTTTCTGCATTCTAAAGTTAATTATAATATTTACAAAATATAATCGCAAGGCCTTTTATAATGTGATTTTAACTATTAGTATGTTCAAATTTTTAAGAACATAATTACTTGTCCTTATATACAACCTTCCTAATTTATTTTATGATATTTGGTTAGTCATGGATGGAATTGGTGAACGTTACATTATATAAAGTGATCTTTTAAGCCAGCCAATGATAGTTTGTAAATCCTATAAACGCCAAAGAAGACTTCCATTCATATTCACTCATAAAAAAACTGTAAAATTTATCATAATTGGAAATAATTATGTGTACCGATTTTAGTTTTAGAACTAAAATGTATTTCACATGTTTAAGTACCTACGTACCTGTGAATGCGGCATTCACAATAAAATAATTTAAACGTGGACTTGTTATCTGTCAAACGAAAGAAACAATACAAATATTTTTCAGTGGTGGTTGAGACACTCGAAAATTAATCTAGTTTTAGGGGTTTGATTTTCATTCCAGGAGACTTCCAACCTTCGTAGGAGGTACATGCGTTTAATTTAAATTTTGAGTGGCCGTGAAAACCTAAAAACATTTTTAAGTATATCCCGTCTATTTATTGCTGGAAAAAGTCACCAATTTTAACAATCTTGCAAGCGCGTTTTGCGACAAAATTATGTATTTTAAAAAATATATCTAATTGAAATATCTATCGTACAAAATGACAATGAATAATGATATATTTAATTCTGAATAATAAGATAACACAATTGATATAAATATTACAAAATATATTATAAAGTTAAGGAAAATTCATACTTCAACGTATTCAGTATGCGTTTCTTCAATATTGTTATCCTGAGAATAGAGGATGAATAGAGAATAAGAGATAAAAAATTATGACATAAGTCTAGAGTGGAGTACGTGGACTTCAAGGACAAAAAACATAAGGAAGAGAGACATATTTCCAAATAATCGATCAGCTGAGAATTTTTCTCTAATATTTTAATATATATCTAATGATAATGATACTTTTACAAATGAATATTGTTTACTGTGATTTAACAGTGCCTCAGTGAAATTTAATGCGAAAAATATCCAATGCACTCCGAACGAAATTGCAGGAAACCGCTGTTTATTGCAGCCATTTTGCAGTTTTGCATTTCAACATGCAAAGGTCACACCCGGGTCTATTTGTCAGCGTATAGTAAAAAGCAACCTCGAGCCGCAAGGGGGAAATAATATTTTTACCACAATCGCGGAATCTTTTGCTAATGTGTCACATTGAAAACGGAATCGCGTGTCGAATATTCGTGACAAATTTCAATACTGAATATTGTCATTAAGTCCAACGATACATTTAGGTAATCGATAAAAGTTTCTGCATTTTTGCGTGCTTACAATGGCATGGCAAGTATCGCAGAATTAATTATTATAATTAAGCGTGTATCGTTCGAAGCGTCAAATCGTGTCAATTATAACCGTAATTTATTGCACCGTAATTCCGAGGGGCTTGAATGGCAGAATACAACTTTCATTTAGATCCGTTTAATGAAAAATATTTAAATTATTGTGACCATGAATATTAATGATAAATTGTAATGGTGGGTATACATTTTGAATATTTTGCGTATGTTCAAATTTTTCAGAACAGTACCTACTGGATATTTGTCACAGGGACATTATTAATCAATCAATGTATATTATAGATGTCTCACAGAGACGAAACTGAATTTTTATGGGAAAGAAGGTTTTTTAATTTTTTTTTATTAAATATTTTTATTTATTAAAAATTAATTAATAATATAATAAAAAAATAAATATAAATATAAGTAATAAATATACTTTATTAATAAATATAATAAAGTATATTGCTAACAAATTCCAAAATCAACTATAGATGTCTCATTAGCGACATCTGTGGTCATTTAAGGGGAATGAAAAAACTTTGGTACTGGCCGCGTGGAGGATGGTTACAACTCATATGTGAAACGTGGCGCATAATTTAAATATATATACAACTTCCAAAACTTAGTAGACACGGTATATTCTATCATGGGTGGAAATGGCAAACGTTACATTGTGTAAAGTGATCACTTAAGCCAGCCGTACGATAGGTCGTAAGCCCTATGTGCACCCAAAGACTTCTATACCTACTTTCCCATAAAAATGCAGTTTCGTCTCTGTGAGACATCTATAATATAAATTGATTGGTATACATTTTGTAAGCGATTGTATTTGTTACGAATTGATATTGATATTGAATTGAAATATTGAACAAATATTTTTTTACGTTTCACTCTAATAAATCTGATGCGTTGCATATGGATCGCAGTATACTTCGAATTGTACCAAAATTTTAGTGCAAACTACAAACTCAGTGTTCATTTCGACTTTTTTCAGTTGTTTGTTTTGGTCGGATAAATACGAATATTTTACATTTTTTATTAATATAAATGATTAAAATAATTATTATTATAGTGAATATATGTGTCAATTGATTTATAAAACTGATAAAAAAAAACATTGGTCATCGGAAACCACAGCATCGTAAAATAACTCTGACCCGGCCGACTGCGCAACTACTAAAGACCGAAGGACGAAAATCTGATGAATCCAGCGCTCTTCGCTCTCGCACCACGCACTCGCACCCTACGTATTGACAAATTAACATCATTTATTCAAGAAAACAATTTTTTTTATCCACTAAATAGATACATATTTACATCGTATTTATTTATTGGATACATAAGTATGTTACGAAGGAATACCTTAATAAAATCTATATTAAGTATAAATAAAAATATAAACTCTGTACCCTGAATATTTTCAGAAATATTCACATAACTACAGGCACCCCCAACTCAGTTTTACAATACCGGAGTGGAAGGGTTAATAAATGATAATATGTGCCAGATTAGCGGCATTGCTTCTTGTAGATACACAAATTATGTTTAAACCAGACATTAAAATATATAATTTTTAGTGTTCCGTTTTTGTGTTGGATGCATATTTTTATATACAGGTTGTAACAGAATTAGTCCTTAATACTTTACAGGTATTTCCTGCCTTGATTATGAGTCGAAAATGTTCAAGTAACCATGAACTAATATCAATAGTTAAGGAGATATGCGACATCAAAGTTAGCATTTTTTTCAATGTTTTTTTACATATTTTTTACAAAAATCCATTCGTTTCAATAAAAGTAAAATTAAATAATATGAATTTTTCGTAATCGAAATAAGTTACTGTAATGATACTTTAAGGATTTGCAAAAAATAAGTCAGAAATATTTTAAAAAATGCTCAATTTGATGTCGCATATCTCCTAAATCAATGATATTAGGTCATGGTTGCTTAAACATTTGCGATTCATAATCTAGACAGGAATCCACATACTTAGGTATTGTGGACTAGTTCTGTTACCCTGCATTTTATTCTTTGTTCGTAATTAATGAATGGGACAAATTCAATTACCCCCAACAACATGTGATGCTTGTTATATTCCGTTGCAGAGAACATCCAAACTTTCTAAATTGCTTTAAAATATCTTCCAATCAGAACTGTGCGGAATTATACCCACGCCCCGAGAGATTCAGACCGAACTATTCGACAGGAATTCTAGGACATTGGAATTCAGCAAACCACCTTGACGATCCGTCTCGGCTTACTGCGAGATAATTCCCAGAATTTCTGGTCGGGATGCGGTCAAAATCCCGGATATAAATATTTTATTGTGCTTTAGCGTTTTTGTCTTACAACACACGAGTGTTATGTAAATATTTTTTTGACACACGTCCGCGTCGTTTTAATGCTGTATAAAAGTGTTAAATTTTGAATTTATTAAAATTTTGTCAATTTTTATTATATATAATTCTTTAGACGCTTTTATTTACAAATCTGAAATCAATATTTAACAAACTTCCTGACCAATAATCGCTCTAAAATTTGTCAGATTACAATACATACAGTATTTCTGTTATTTTGAAAAAATCAGTTTATTTCACAAAAAAATATGACGCTTAATTTAATCGGAAATTGTACACGCCGGTGACATCAGTCGGTTTGTGTGATTTTAAAAGTGACGTTTGAGTTTTGAGGATAATAGCTTTTGATTAAGAAACTTGTAACTAACTAACTAACTTACCATCACGCCGTTTCCCCGTGGGGGTAGGCAGAGAGGATAGAGCGCCATACTCTTCTGTCCTGACATACAACTTTCGCTTCGTCTACATTCATACATCTTCACATGCAAGCTCGATGATTGTTCAGGCTTCTAACAGGACCATCTTCCAGTATCTGGTTAATCTGGTCATGCCACGTCTTCCGTGGTCGCCCTCTCTTTCTGGCGCCGTCAACACTTGCATCATATATCTTTCTTACCATTCTTTCCTCATTCATTCGCTCCACATGCCCAAACCACCTGAGCGACCCTATTTTTATTAAGAAACTTGTCTTCGATATAATTAGAATTTGTTATAATATTTAATGTGAAAAATACTAGAAAGTAGAAAAAATAATTTATTTAAATTATGCTTTTATAAAAAAAGACAAAAAAGAAGAATTTGTAAACAGTCAGAATACTAAGAGCGAAAACAATCAATATGTGCGTTATATTGTATAATGTATAATTAAATGAAAAGAGTGGGACGCTTCTTCTAAAACTACAACGATCGCTTGCATTAAGTAAGGTGTACCTTAACACTAGTTAACTCTCTCATCTTAATTCTATTTGATTAGTTATGTGTAATGCATACCACAAACTGCTTAGGTGGATGCTTTGAATTTTATTGTATTAATATACGCATTCACGAGTTAATTGTTTAATAAACTAAATACAAATACTACGAATTGCTTCTGAGGAATGTAATAATCACTTATAAGCCTGCGGCAGTAGTTTACTACGTTTGAAACCGTAGCGTATGGTTTACCTGTTTTGAACGCCTCATGTATTATGAGATGGTAGAGAACTATTAGATTCTGCAACTCATAATGCAAGGAAAGGTAATTGGAAGTCGGGACCATGTAAAAAGGAAAACATCTTGGATGAAGAACCTAAGGCAGCGTTCTTGCCATTTTATTTCAGACGGTAGGTAACAATCTAAATTTCTGCTTTACTTCTGCATAATATATCATATATAATTATATATATCATATATATCATATATATTACTAAGACGTGGGAAAACTATATAAGTACACTTTTTGACGATAACAGACCTAAAGTCTGTTTGAATGCATTACAATCTGGACCAGCAATAATGAAATCTGAAATCCTCTATGCTATTTCTAACAGTAAAAATAAAAAAAGCCTGTGGACCGGACGAAATACCTACCGAAATTTTGAAATTAATTGACGACAAAAATATTGAGTACTTGTTAAAGCTGTTTAATATTATTTATGACACGGGGGTCATCCCCCAAGATTGGCTTAAATCTACATTCATCACTCTCCCTAAGAAACCACACCCCAAAAAAGGCGGGGATTATCGTCTGATCAGCCTTATGAGTCATGTGTTAAAAGTATTTTTAAAGATTATACATTCACGAATAAGATTAAAATGTGAATTTGATTTGGATAACTCCCAGTTTGGCTTCAGGAGTGGTTTTGGAACACGAGAAGCGTTACTGGCAATAGATGTGCTACTGCAGAAATGCCGCGACCAACGAAAATACGTTTTTGTGTGTTTCATTGATTATGAAAAGGCGTTTGATAGAGTGAAACACGCGGACCTCATCAAGATGCTCCAAGAGCGTGGTATTGATGACAAAGACATTAACATTATTAAAAACCTATATTGGAACCAGGAAGCTGTCATCAAGTTGGAAACTAGATCAACAAAGTCTATACCAATCAAACGTGGAGTTCGACAGGGTGTATATTGTCACCTATGTTATTCAATTTATATTCCAATCTAGTATTCAAGGAGGCTTTGCATGACATAGAACTGGGGGTCAAGGTTAACGGTGTACACGTCAATAATATCAGGTATGCGGATGATAGTCATTCTCGCAGATAGTATGGAAGACTTACAAACACTCGTAAACAGAATTAATGATGCTGGTGTGAGACTGGGTCTTAACATGAACGTGACTAAAACAAAGTTCATGGTGTTTAGTAGGCAAAATCACACGGGAGCACGCCTCACATTGAATGGGGCTAGTATAGAGAGAGTGACAAAGTTTAAATACCTTGAAAGTATCCTAGCGGAGGACCTCGATCCAGAAACCGAAGTCAAATGCAGAATTGAAGCATCGCGAGCTGCTTTTAACAAAATGAGACAGATATTCTGCGATGACAATCTTAACCTGAAACTTCGATAGCGACTGGTCAAATGTTATATATGGTCAGTCCTGCTGTACGGAGTGGAATCGTGGACTCTCAAAGTGAGTAGCATGAACCGGCTGGAGGCGTTCGAAATGTGGATACATCGGAGAATGCTCCGGATACCCTGGACGGATATGGTCAGCAACACAAGATTTCTTCAAAGAGCTAGAGTGAATAGAGAGTTGCTGACAAATATCAAAATCCGAAAGGTATCGTATTTGGGTCGTGTGCTCAGAGGAGAAAAATATGAATTGCTCCACCTGATTCTTATGGGCAAGATAGAGGGTCGTAGAGATGTTGGAAGGAGACAAATTTCCTGGCTTCGCAATATATGCGACTGGACGGGCATAAGAAGTGTTGGAGAGCTGTTTCGTGCTGCCCAGGACAGGGACGCTTTCTCTCGGGTGATAGTCAACGTTGGGGGGACCTGACATGACACCAAAAGAAGAAGATATAATTATAATACTCCATATAATATCTTTTTACTCCCTTTCTTTTAACTCGTAGCGTCTGCTTGTCGGCTTGTCTGTCGATAAACTTTGGATCAATTTGTAACCCTTTTCCCGTTATCCGATCAATCTGAAACTTTGCAGGCAGACTTGTGGCGACGATGAAAATGATTTAAATATGAATGAATGAAAATGTTTAATAATTATAGTATAATTTTAGATTTTTCGAAATTTGAATGGTTTTTTCAAATCGGAAACCATACAAATATTCTAGAAAATGAATAGAATAACCGATATGATTTAAAAAAATGTGAAACCATTTAAATTAAAAATATAGGTTTAAATCAAAACACCAACGTTTTATTCCGTTTGAACCGCAGTTTGCAAGAAAAGTTTGATTACTACCAACGGCGGACTGATGACATCACGGAATATTTAAAATTTGAATTACTCTATCGGTGTTATAGGTACGGTACATCACTACGAATTTTGAAAATTTATGACAATTGGTTCAAAAATGACAGCACCCTTCGGTTTTTGGGAAGAAATCGAATAATATTTTTTTTTTAGATTTCTGCTTAGTTTAGAAGAATTATATATTTCTCAAATCTGATTCTGACTATTTTAAATCATTTGACGTTGGAAATTCATAAGGTACAATATTGCTGATAATTGAATCTATCAAAATCTTGATTAAATTGACTGACAGATATTTTTAGAATTTAATCTTCAAAGCATGAAGTGTCTTATCAAAGCTCAAAACATCTGACATTTTAGAAATATATTAAATTCCTGTAAGTTTAATGTTATGTTATATATTTTAATTCGTCTTCAATTATTGTTATATTTTACAAAGAAAGGGAGTACAATGTAAACTTGGTTATTATGGGTTAGTTTTTTTATATGTGGTATATTGTCAAATATGTTTTGTAATCTATTATGAAACTCGTCTGTTTCATTACATGTTTTTTTTATTTCGGGTTATTGACATTTATGATATGTATCAACGAAATATTCAACTTGAAGTGTAGCTTGAATTATATTTTCAGTGAGGTATTGAATGTTTTCATGTGGTTTACATACTTTTCATATAGTATGATACCTACTACTCAATGAGCTCTGACTCTCATTTCCTTACCCCATACGAGAATAAAGTTTGAATATCTGGATATGCCTTACCCTTTCTTTGACAACGAATACGCCGTGAAAAAAGCTTTATTCGAGTAATTAATCTATACATTGATTATAAAATTAAAATAAATGGGCGAAAATTGAATGACTCAAAAACCGTAAAAAATATCTGAACTAGTAAAATGATACCTTCGAACCTTCGTACGCCCCATCGACGTGCCCTTAATAATATATGACATGAGCTTGATTGAAAAGTGAGCTTAGTAATTGTAGGCTTCATCAAGATTAAATCATGTCTCCTTTTGAATGTCAATCGAAATTACTGTCTCGATAACACAATTTTGATTAAGGGGATTGAGCGACATAATAAGATATAAAATATGTTTGTGCTTTACGAGTATTATTTTGAAATGTTTACCTCATTAAAGGCAGAAATATTTGACCTCCTAAAGTTAGTCAACACATAAAATTTAATTAAAGGATAATCGACAAAAAAAACTTATTTGTCTTCGAAATTAAATACCGAGTTTGTAATAAAGTACCTTATGTCCGAACACACCAATACATGTTCATGTTATATGTTACATCTACATACGTTGAGGTAGGGATTTTGATTAAATTATTAACTTTATTTTAAATAAAAATATAATTTAAATAATCATTAATTGTGTAATTAATAAAAATAAACATAGTTTTCACCACTTTTGTATGGAAAAATATCAACATGTTTCAGAGCCCATGGCCCTTTCGTTAGGATACAATTGTATACTAATATTTTATATTTTAGTATACAATTATATCCTGACTAAGGGGCCATGGGTTCTGAAACATGTTAATATTTTTCAATTATATTAACGAGTGATTATAGATAATGTTTATATAATCACCCGCTGGTGACAACAACTGTAGTTGTCGAAACTAGTCTTGTAGATAAACTCGCAAGTGGTCTTAGACAAGTGCTATATTTATATATAATTATTATATGTCAATCCACAAAGTTAACGCTAATTCAATAAATGGTGATAAATATAATTTGTGTATGCAGTACAAAATTTAACATAGGTAGTTAGTGTAAATTATAATAGCATATTTAACATTGCTAGAAATTCTTTGCACGTTTGCGCCATTATCTACGATACGATATATTTTTGTATTTATTGTGCAATTATCTTGAGATGGTGGTAAAGGTTTTTGTGTTTTGAGTAATTTTCCATTGAATAATATACATGGAATAACACCCATTATGTAAATTACTTTAAGTGAAAAAGTAGTCAACAAGCATAATATATTTTGGAAAAAAAAAAGTTTATCTGACAGAATATTACGAAATACATATTTTCTTTAGATTTTTAATAGCATCCGAATATTGAAGTAAAAGTCATGTGCTTCAATGAACTCACTGCAAGCTTTTGAAGGACCAAGTGGAGCACACCGAACAACCTCTAAATATGGCTTAATTCCACTAGTACCATGGCTTAGTTACCGGTAAAGAAGTTTGTAAGTACAGAATACATTCATAAACTACGATATAATGCGATGATATTTGCAGGAATTCCGTAGAATTTTCTCCGGCGTAGTAAAATGCTCGCCCGTGAGTTGGAAAACTGAGAGTAACAATTGCAAAACTCACTAGTCAAACTTGCAATACTTTATTGATTTTTTGTTATTCATACTTTTGCGGCTATTCTGTCTTTCGACAGATACTTTTTAGTGCCCTCTGAAGTTAAGCGAAGTCCAGTTTCACTATATATCGATGGTAGAAAGCCAAAAGGGCGTTAGTGATTATTTCAAACTTTACAGGAGAGCAAAGGAAAGTTCTGTGAATCTGATTTTGTCAGTGTTTCTTTTATTATTAAAAGAATTCGATATTTGTTTCCAAATATCGAATTCTAATAAATAAATAAATCCAAAACATGGAAATATGTATTTTGCTCTCCTGTAAAGTTGGAAATAATCACTTACGCCCTTTTGGCTTTTTACCCTCGATATTATCTTTTTGAAAAATTCGTTTCTTTGCAATTTTAACAATTATTAAAATAGTAATATATTAAAAGTGAAAAATCTTGATCACATCTGTAATTCAACTATTTTATTAGATGTTTTTAATAAACACGCATATAAATATAGTCATTTACAAATAATTCCACTTTACAAAATAAAATACTTTAATCAAAGTTAAATTCAAGATAAAAATATCGTGACAATGTGAGCTGTGCTAGGCATAAGCATTCGATCGTAAATAAGCTACTCATACGTATGAATCGCTTTTTAAAATGCTGCTGCTACAGGCTTAGTTCAAACAATGCTTTACCTCATTTAGTACAAAAAATATTTTGACGCATTTAATTTTATAAAAAAATTGTGAAATAAAAAAAATCTACCCTAAAATGGTTAATATTTGAACTAGATAAATCGAGAATATTTTAATAAATACGTGTGAATTATAATAGATAAAATTATTTCAGGCAAATCAACGACGATTATTTATAAAATGATAATGTATAAATCGCGGGTTAAGTCTATAATTTTTTTGGGAAATCAATAAATTACATCATATGTGGGGGATAAAAGAAAAAGCAGCAATATCCAAAAAAAATGGAGTCATTGATGGTTACTAATTTACAATTTACGTTATTCGAGATTTTATAGAAAACGTAGCCTGTAAATTTGTAGGAAACACGATTTTGAAAGAGACAGAAACATAAAATATAGAATTCAGCACATTTTAAAGTAGTCGTCCTCAGTGACTGCATTCACAACATATTTTTAATTTTTTGGATATTGCTGCCTTTGCTTTTACACCTTACATACGTAAAATTTTAATTAAATTTATAATTTACTTTGTTTATAACCATCAAAGCTTATTTGTTTAAATAAAAGGGTTTCGTAGATTATAATATCCTTCATCATATAGTAACGAAATGAATTTAAGCCGTGTCACAACACTATCGAAGAATTGAGAACTACTTATAAAAATCTAGGGTGGTCTACAACCATCGAGAAACATCTTTTAGCGTCTAAAAATACTTGATACATCCGAGAAATGATGAGAACCTCCCCTTAAACACTAGAATAATCTGAAAAGTACGAAAATAATAGTTTTAGGTATAAATACGGTACGGAGCCGTGCGCGAGTTGAGTTGTCGTGTCGCGACGAGTTGAGTTCGTTCAATGCGAAATCAGTGCAAAGTACGCGTGATCCGTGAGATAGCGCCCAGTGTGGTCAGTCGTGAATCGCGAAGCGATAAATAAAGCGAATAATCGAGCGAAGTAAATAAGCGATAAACTTTACGAGCGAGAATTGGATGGAATGTTCTAGTGAATGTTAAATACCTATTACCCAGGTATAATAAAGTGTTCATTTATGCGTGATGTATTCCAAAATAGTGTTATTAAAGATTAGCGTTGAGTTAAATTTGTGTTGTCATGTTGTAATGTCTATGTACACTGAATAAACAATTAATAATTAATTATTATTAAGTTAAATAAATTCCAGTGTTTTCATTCATTCCTTCCTAGCTACGACACGTGACAATATTAATTTTTATTATCGGGTGATTTTAACAAATTACCTCATGTGTTATAGATAAAGTAAATTATAAATATGAGTAAAGAATACTTATCGTAATGTACGTGTAAAAAGAAAATGAATTAATATATTTTTTATGATTATATGTTTAAAATTTATGAGAGCGAAAAGTCACACAAAATTTGTGCTTTTTTAAAAAAAGTAATGTTCCCGTTTTTTTTCTCAATAAAACTTAAAGTAATTTGCAGTCGATAAATCAATCTAGCATTTTCCTTAACTTCATAACGTTTAACTCTGCAATACTGGCGCACAATCTACCAGGCATCGCGATTTTTATTATAAGTATAATTTTGAGTAGACGGGGTAAACTATGACTACATTGATACCTTCCTAGAATCATGCGAAGTGTGTGCTAATTGCTTGCATATGTCATTTGTATCGCGTATTGTGTTGAAAATTAGTACTTTGGCCCATTAGGTCCGGTGCTACTTCAGAAATTTTACTTATCATTTATTATCTATATTTATTTAAATTTTATGCTTAGAACATTCTCTGATGGTTATGTTTTTTGTTTTGACAGATGTTCGTATCTCCAATGGAACCTTATTTGTAATTGAAATTTAATTATGTCATTTCCTTATACAGACATTAAAATAAATAGACGCATGTTTTCAGCAGCAGTGTTTTCTTTGTCGTAAATTGAGCTTTATTATTAACTAAATTTATTGATTAATAAACGATAGTTTTATATTAATTAATACACTATTAATAATAAAATAAGAGATTTATTAATATTTAATAATTCTGTGAAGGCTTGAGAGGCCCCGCACCAGTAAAAGTATCTAGCAAGCAAGCGTGACTACCGCAGGGTTAATAAAAAATAAGCTGTAGATGTTGTATAAACTTTAGGCGTCAATGATATTAAAACAATTGCTTCTGCCATATTATTTTTTCATAGAGTTGAATATAAAATTGATTGTATGTCTGCCTGTCTAAATAATTATTTTGTCTGCTCTCAAAATAATCATTTGACCCTCTGCACCCTACCTTCTTTCGGTCATTCTAGTTTTTGTAAATTAACTTAAGTCACTGGACACGAATTTAATTGGAGCACTTTTCTTAATTCACATAAGTAATATCGCACAAATTACTCGACTGTGAAACACTATGCTTGCATTCATTCACTACACTGAGCTCGCATTTGTTCACATTCGAATGGTAGGTGCTCTCTCAATTTATTGTGGCTGGTATTTCACTATCAATTGTTTTCTGAACTTGATTGCTGAAACGTCACAACATGGAAATCGTCTCGATTGTGGCACTTATACAGGGTGTCCCATATCTCGACGTCAAGCCGAAATCGGGCGATAGGCCAAGTCATAATAGTTATCAAAAAAATATATAAAAAGATCTAAGTCATATGTTTTAAAAATTATAAGCATTTAAAAAAAAATCAAAAAAAATGTGTACCCTGTGACGGTCTTTTCACTCCTGTTGCTACAAATCATTATTTTTCTTCATTTTTTTATTATTATGTAATCCTGAATAATGCTTCTGTAAACTTTTGTCCAAAATTCAAAGCCAACTGCTCCAGCTTGGAAGAAAATTTCACTTTTTGACCAAACCAAGTATTCAAAATCAATACTTAAACTGACTGTTTTTTCTTTTTTTTAAATATTTTTCTGGTAACTATTATGACTTGACCTATCACCCGATTTCCGACACCCTGTATACATTTCCGGGTTTCCAGACGTTTCGAAAATCTCGTAATTTATTCTAGACCCTTCTCGTGGCTTCTAATTTACTCTTAATTTACTGTACACTACAGTAAATAAAATTACGTGTAGTTCTTTCACTTACAGTGACAATGCAGTCTACGTGACAATATTAATTTTAAAAAACTCTGTACTTATAAATAAAAAACGTAAATGTTTCCCTCTTATTCAAATTACGGACACACTTCTTGACATACACCCTTTGCCGTGCTTTAAATTGTGGGTTTGCGTAAAAAATATCACCTTAAAAGTGGCGCGGCGACGCGCCGCAGTCCAAGAATCCGTCTCCCACGTACTGCCCTTTAAACTCGGGGGAGGAAACTAACGAGCCATACATTTTATTCCCCGGAAGGACCGAAGACCCTTCCTCGCGTGGCTGGTTCGATGACAGTCTCGGAGGCTGGGCGGGGGTGGAGGCCACTCCCGAAAATTGCCCAGCGAACAGGTCCTTTTACTATAATTAAGACAAATCCAATTACGCCACACTACTGTCCGGCGCGTTCTGGCCACATTACCGTTCGCCCCTACGAGGCATAGCCACGGGAAGAAAAATTGGACAAATTTATTTATTTATATGGTACAAAGTATTAAAAGTAAAAAGTGTATACTAACTTTCGTTCTTTTATACAACTCTATTGTTAATCAATACCTTAATAAACAAACACGATTTTTTTGGTTCTATAATTACTTTTTTCCAACGACCATGGTATCGGTTGTCGAAGACAATAGGCCACTAGATCTGTCAAATGATATTTTACTTGAGAATGGCCTAGAGAGCCAAAACGATCGTCCATTTATTTGAAAAAAAAATGTTGTCTGATTTTTATAGTATTGATTAATAACTACAGAGTATAAAATTGTACAGATATGACTTCAACGCTTTTTAGGTAAGAAGATTGGGTCATAGCGGAAGAATTTTCCCCCTATTACCAATTTTATTACCGAATTATTTATTATTTTAAACGGTACTTATTAAAACAAAAAGAAATTATCATGTCTGTAAGATATTATTTATACCTAAATAAATACATAAATAAATGGTTGAAATAACGTATTAACCTTTGTTCTAATTAAAAGCATTTGAAAGTAGCTGATTTACTTTAAATAAATTTATTTATAGTATTTGTAAGAAGTCACCTGTATGTAAAATGAATGTTTATCAATTTGTTTTTATTAAAATGTTTTTTCTTCAGTGTGTCGTTTTACCAAAATAAAATGCCATAATACTAACTTTTTGAAATTTTCGTAATTTTAAATTCAGAGTTTTATCAAACTTGCCATACCTGTATAATTTTCATGCTTCATTTATACGGTAGTTGAATATTGTCAAAGCAGCAACGGAGAGTATCGAAAAAGATAAAGAGGAATAAATATTTGTAATTGAAATATGCTAGACACGTTGCATGAATGGATGAGGACAATATAAACATAAATATCATATGTTACAAAATATAAATACTAATGATACATATGAAGATGGTGTTGCGGATACAGATAAGGAACAAAACCTTGCGGCAGGAACGCGAAACAATACCGATCATTTAAAAAATAATAAATTTGTATCAGTGATGGGTCCACTCTGTACTAAATACTACAATGTAGTACTACGTTACATTGAAATGTACACTTCACACCTTTTGAAATGTAGTGCACACTACAAACTACACACACTACAAAGTTATTTAACGTACATACTTCAAAAAGTACATTTTATTTGAGAGTGTACACCACAAACTACACATGTATATTTTAAATTGAAGTGTGGTATTCAAATGTAAAATTTTCGGGAAGTCGATGTAGATAAATGAAGAAATTTCAAGAAACTAAAAGAATCCCCCCCCCTCCATGGAATAGAAAATTTTTGGCATTTATTGACAAAGCGTATGGAATTTTGGGATTGATTGAAGAAATCTTTGTAAACTGAAACCAACCCCTCCCCCCGTAGGTTTTGAAAATGTTGGGATCGAACAAAGAAATCATTGGAAACTGAAACTACCCCATCCCCACCACATTTGAAACATTTTGGGAACAAATGATGAAATGCCTGGAAACTGAAACAACCCCCCGCCCCATAGATTTGAAAATTTTGCAGAAGTACACTTTTCAAGAAGCACTTCTTGTAGGTCATTGTAGTAGATACAATTTTGTAGTACTGTAATTAGTTCACTTCATGTAGTTTATACTACAAATGTAGTGTGCACTTTGTAGTCTTCAAACTGGTGAACGTATGTAGTTTTTCCCTTCGGTAATTTATATGAATGTGTATCGTTATACTGAGAACACGCGCGGTGGTAGGTCCTCACGAGAAAAGGGCGTAGCAAGACCAGCGGTGGCCCACTGTGGAGATTTGATGACGATGTGACAAAATTGACCGTATTTAAGCTCCTATATACACACCCTATGTGTCACTTATACAAGTTTGCTTACGTTGCATTGTCTTCGTTTGCACTATCCTGTTCTTAACTATCAACCTAATCGTTTGACCAGATTCAGCAGTATTATCATAACAACACGACACTAATTGACCCAAATACCTAAATTATTATTTCGAGAAGATAATTTTGCCAACACTCTTTCATTGGGTCAGGTATGCATGATATCAATCATCTCCCTACAGGCATTTACTTTTTTTAAAAATATAAACTTAATTTTTATTTATAAATTAAAATTTAATTTATCTGTTAAATTATAAATATACTAACATAATCTTGTATAAAAATTTAACTGTGTATTTACGAAAAGTATTAAAGTCTACCAAGTTAATGAGCCGCACCCACCTAAATGGTCGATCTTACTCGACCGTCCAGAGAAAATTAAATAAATTTAAACTACCTACATTTCCACTAGGGTCAGAAATAATTTCTGTAAGTTTCCACATACGAACATACTTACCTTATTTCTGGAACTATACCCAAATTTCAAATTCAAACGTAACGAAATAACTTCATAACCGCCGCAGCCATATTGGTTAGCGGAGAGCAAACGTTGCTAAATTTAATAATTTCTAAGTCACTTTCATAGGATTTCTATTGATTGGGGTCTCGTTAAAGTAAGACCATTTAGCACGGGCTTGGGGTCAAATCCAAATCGAATTACCTGACCTCCATCTTCCCCGATGGCTTTACAAACTATATGGGTCAACTGCAAATTTATGTCACAGTAAATTATAGAGGAATGAACTTCGGCTTCCACGTATCCATCTTTAAAAGGTAATTTCATATTCTGCCACAAGAACAGTTTAACAATTTATTTTTAAGATTATATTATTACCAACTATATTTAAGCCTACTATAGAATTTGACAGTGATGACAACATATGTTTTGTTTACTTTGAAAATGACAGCTCAACAGTTCTGAGGGTTCGAAAAAATATTTTATAGAAGAAATTCTATGAGTGAAATAGAAACTTTATTATGAATAATTTATAATTGTATTATACGTAATTTACTCACATGCAGTAGGAGTATATAAGAATTTTAATTTAAGTAACAATAGGCAATATTAAATAGCAGGTGTCCAGATAACAATGTATTAGGTAACATTAAGAAGAAAAAAAATGAATCGCAGTAAACATATTAAATATCGATACATGGATTTATTGAACCGTGTATCTTCTCCTCACTATACTGCGGTACATCACTTCTTATACAGTCTCACAACACATCAGCCCTGATTCGTCGTGACAACCAGATGATAGAATCCGAAACGTCGACCAGAGAGATCAGATATACCGGCAGAATATCCCAGAAAAGTGCACGTAGAAGATTATGAAAAAATTTTCTTCTTCATAAGAAGATACAAAGTTTTTTATTCAATTTAGGTGGCAATATGCCGTATTTTAAATTTTATGAATATTCGTCTTAAATATATTCACTTAAAATATTTAAATAAAATATATAAAGTATTTAATGTTTACAGAAAAATATTTTCTCGTCTTTTGGAAGAAAATTTTAAAATTTTAACTACCGTTGAGTTATTAAAATCGCGTATAACAGAATATAATAAAACGGAAAATTTATTTGTAAAAATAAACTACAAAGAATGAACAGTTCCGAGAGATTAATTTACGATTCATTTATAGAAAAGGCTTGCAACACTTGCAAGCTGAAAGAAGATTAATTTAGAGAAAATACTAAATGTTTCGTTACAAGGATGCAACATAATATACATTTAATTAAAGATGAAATAATAGATTTTGGAGTAAATGTTGTAGTTAAAAAGAAAATTTTCTCAAACGTCGTTTAACTTTGAACAGATCACTAGTGGATGCATATTAATTTTTGCATTTTAGATTCAAAGTGAAGATTTCAAAACAGTTATAATTTATCTGAGTTTTCCAATCATTTAAGGTGATCATATTATCACGGGGCGTGGCTTTGGGAGGCAAATGAAAACACTAGAAATTTATTCTCAAAGAAAGTCCTGGACGCTATTTAAAAATTTCACGCAATTTTCGGACTGGTTTCTTCATTCTTCTTAATTCTTAATTCAAATTAATCAATGCTATTTCTAGTCTTTAGATTTCTTTTGAAAAACTCTGTTAGATATTCGTCCGTAGAAACAATTCGCCCCGCTCTCCTCATTAATTCACTTCTTACTTACACTAGCTTCACTAACTAATATCACATGATATAGTATTACTGATCACTGGTTCACTGGTTCACTGTTCATACGGAGATGTGGCCTTGTTAAATTCACAAAACTGAATTTTCGAGCCCGCGTCGCGTGACTTCTTTTTATACCAAAATTCCTCCGAATAATTTATTTTCAAGGTAACGAGAAACACGTCGAATGTTCCAGATTATTCTGCGTACGGATTTATTCAGTGATCGAATGTTATCGAATGATCCAGCGAGATAACGCGGTCACGG
This sequence comes from Agrypnia vestita, assembly GCA_016648135.1. Lineage (NCBI taxonomy): Eukaryota > Metazoa > Arthropoda > Insecta > Trichoptera > Phryganeidae > Agrypnia > Agrypnia vestita. The sequence goes on along the minus strand of JADDOH010005783.1, from coordinate 66,307 downwards.
TTGAGTGATCCCGGATTGCGTGCGTAATCAGCTCGCCGTCACGGTTGGTTGCACGCCATCGCATGTCACCGAGGTCTATTTTTAGCATTTAGTAGGTACTCAGTACTTCGTAAGAATATGTTTGACATGAAAAAATCGAAAGACAAATCCTTCAATTTTTTGGACATCTTGACAGAAGAGAAGATAGCTTGGAAAAGCTTGTGTCACGTCGAAGATCAAAGAAAAAAATTCCTCACTCTTTGGACTGACCAATCTGGACGCACTTCTCTGGGGACAGCGCTAAGATCTACAGGTTGCCGGGAAAGAAGGAAGAGAATAGTGAAGAGGGCGGGAGGTCGTGAAAATCATGATCCCCAGTCATGAGGGACCAACTTGGATGATGGAGGATGGATGAGGAAGGATGAGGAATTTTTTACAAATTTGCTGTGTCATAATAAACAGATAAATATCAAATTTAACTTTTTTCCCAAAATATTCATGCACAACACATGTTTCAATGTATTGTCACGTGGCGTGGCTGCGAAAGACAACTGAAAATTAAGTAACGATTTATTAATTAGAAAATAAATTTAGTATTTTATCTTAGACAAAGTATCTTAACACGAATTAAATTTAACACTAGTTTTAAATCTCACCTATAAACTCGTTATTATCGCTGGGTAATACATTCGAGAAACTTATGTTCAAATATCGCACAAGAGTACGCACTCCGTTTAACTGTCACTTGGCTTAAAATGCAACGTTTTAGGTAACCTTACTTACGCCAAGGTTTACCGTTAATATCAAGTCGGTAGAAAAGTCCAAATAAAATTGACGCGCCGCGGCCTGGCCTGGTTATTTATACACTTCGTAAGCTTTTCGAATGCTCGAGAATATTTTTTCCTTTCTAGTGTTTAGGAGAAGTTTCCTGTCACTTCTAGACTACTCCAGGCATCTCCCGAGTTTTTTTAGATAACACGAGAGCGTGGTACAACGTGCTAGAGAGTTTGATGACATATTACGAGGGATTCCAATTGTGCGTAAATTTCTCCGACTTTTGTAATTTCATTATAGTATTCATTGCAAGTGCCTTGTCGTTCAATATCAAAAAAATTCTCAATGGGCAACAAAGTACAAGTAATATATATATATGCGTGCTTGTAGTACATGTAGTTTGTTCATGAGATGTTTAAAAAGTATATTAAATACATACCTAATACATTTATAAAAAAAAATTATTCTATGAATCTCTACTTGTATAACTTTGACATTACAGAATACAAAATTCCAAGGATTATTTTAAATGTCACATAAATATGAACTTTTACGTTTTACGAAATTCGTTCACGAAGAGAGGCAGTTTTTATTTCGTTGAAAATTATTTCAGTCAAGTGATGGAAAAGTTTTCTAAACTTATAATTATTTTACAACGACTCTGTATATTTTGAAATTATGGAGAGAATTTTTAAATTTATTTTTGAGATTTTACGTGAATAACACTTCCTATTATGACTTTTGTTTGGAAAACTTTTTTATTTTAATTAAAACATTTCATAAATTATTTTATTCTGAACATACGTAATTTTCAATCTAAACTTTTTATCGATTCGCGAAATACCAAATTCAAATCCGTGATTACTCGTAACTTAAAATTAAATCAAGACCAAGTTTAACATTTTTGTAATACTTTATATTTTCATGTATGTTTTTATTTTATCTGAGACAAGATATAAAAGTACATTACTTGTGAATTAAATATGCTGTCTACACGAGGAAGGATTTTAAAATAATTATGAGAAGAGTGTACTTGAAATACTATATATCTCTCAGTCACAATTGTTCCAGTGCTGGACATAGGCCTTTTCTAAAATCTTCCAATGTTTTCTATCTTGGGCTATTTGTTATCATCTTCGACCCACAAGCTGAAAAATGTTATCTGTCTACCTATTTTGTGGTCTCACTACTCTTTTTTTATAGTTCCAGGGTCTCCATTTTAAGATTTTTGGTGACCAATTGCCACTGTCCTATCGTCCACTGATATTTAAGCTTTGTTATTCTTTCTGAGATAACCTAACCTAACCTTTGTTCGGCGTCTATTCTCCTCATTTCTAATTTTATCACGGGGACTGACGCCTAGCATTTGTCTCTCCACTGCTCGCTGAATGCACTTTAGATTTTGTAAGTTACTGACAGTGAGGGACACAGTTTCATTGTCATTTTTCGTCACCGGCACGATACACGAGTCATAGACTTTAGATTTTAAATTTTTAAAATAATAAAAATATTTAATATGGCAATGTAAAAATTCACCTACTATTCTTATTCATCGCATTTTAGTTTATGCCCGAAAATGTATTTCCGCGTTGGTACAAATGATATCCATATTATGTATGGTGACAGACGTCACATCAATTACAGCAGCTATTTCACTTGTTTAATACGTAGGTGATATGCATTCGTTACGGAAGGAAACAAATTGGTTCCCTTCCTGTAATATCTTAATAATTAATATTATGTTATTAGCATGATAAAATTTACATTTGTTATCTTGTATGAAAGACTGGAATTTTTCCTGTAATATCTTAAATATTATTTTATTGCCATGATAAAATTTACGTTTGTTACCTTGTACGAGAGAATGAAATTTTTTCTGTAATATATTAATAATTATCTTAATAGCATAATAAAATTTACGCTTGCTATCTTGTACGAGAATATGGAATTTTTCAAGCCGCCTTGCACTTTATATAAATTAATGTATTAATGTTTTATTTTAATGTATTATCGTAAATTGTAACTAAATTGTAACGTAAATTGTACTAATCACTTTGTCCTAAATGACTATCCATTAGACTATCCTGTCGATAGTCTTTAACTCTTAAAAAACTGTGCTAAAAAAAACTTTGGGGACGGTGGAGTAACTCAGCGTTACCTGATTAAAAATCGGCATAGTTTTTAATATGTGATAAAATATACATATATACAATTCAGATAAGACTTTTTAAAGGTCCCTTTATATAGTTATGTAAAGTAAATATACATATTTGCATTATTTTAGTAAATTATTATAAAATCATGTCAAATCGAATTTGCGTGCGCTTCTGCCAACGTTTCAAAAGCAACTGAATACAACGACGCGGTCGCCTGCTCGCTTCAGTCGCATGCACTCCGTCTTTGTCTATCACGTGTTACCCGGCTCTATCGTACTCTTTCTATATCATTTTGCTTTCGCCGAAACCCAAGCAACCGCCATCTCTATCCTACATGAAATTTATGGTATTGTCGTGCTCTTTCTTGCTCGATTTAACTGCGATGCACAATGTACTGCTCTCTCTTACACACTGGCCGAAAATACGAGAGTTATGAATAAATATTTTTTTATTAAAAAATCCGTACATTCCTAACAGTTTAATTTAGTAATTTTGTTGTGAAAATGTCTATTCGATGATTACAAAAAATATGACGTTTTAGTTTTCGTAAATAAGGTAGATATTTCATATTTTGTATGACAGGTAGACCTACGTTACATTACCGACACACAGGAGTTAAATTAAAAAATAAAAATAAAAATTAAAAAAATAAATAAAAAAGGAACTGGAGAATCCATTCATTTAATTCGGATGAAAAAATGAGGATTTATATTGTGATGTTCCGTTCTTTTGCCAAGAACGGACCCTTGTTGGAAATCTGGGACCTCTAAGGATACCGAATTCCCACGTGTTTCGAGGGTTTCTTCAAGGGTTTATCAATATCGTACAAAATGTAACAATATCGCTACAAACTACGATTAACGGTTCTAAAAAGTTAGCCCTCCAAGTTCGTGCTTTCATGTTGGCTTTCTCAAAGGCACGTGCCCAGACGGCGTGTTCCTTTTAATCACAATCTATCTATCTTTGTCGCTTTTATTAGCTCAGATAAACGTCCATCCAGGTACATTACATGTATGATGCGACGACGACCTAACACCATTGTCCATTAGTTTCGAATATGTTTTGTCTAACCCGAAAATGTGACGCGGACCGAGAATCGGAGCTAGAATATTCATATAAGTTAAATCTGGATGTCATTCTTACTTATCTTAGTAATGTTAGCGGCCGTTACATTCCAACGTACAATCTCATCATCCACATCGCACGTGTAGCCTAATGAAGAAGACTCAATATAATCTCTTATGCTTTGTTCTTTCATATTATATCATTTCAATTTGTTATACAAATAATAATCTTTTAAAAGTTTTGCATAACATCCCTTTATTATAATTAATATTCATTGGATGTTGGAGTCAGTGAACCTGGTAATGTAAATATGCGATTGTGAATATTGAATCTACTCATTTTATATCTCTCTGGCATAAGTTAAACGACGAAGGTGGATGTCGAAATCTCTTCGTTGTTTTTCAAATGGGGGCGAGCGATATCTTACGCAAATAATTTTCAAGTGATATTATCATAAAACGATCATAATAACAGTTTTACTTCACTGATAAATTAAATATCATCTCTTACCAATCTTTATGTATGACTCAAGATTAGAAATTAATATCTTAAACGTAGACTATCACTTTGAATTTTTTTTTAATTAACACACTAATCTTTACTTATTTCATGTGAAAAAATAACCTGATACAATTCTTAAAATATCATAAAGAGTATGATGTCGATAGTCGTATTACATAACAGTTAGTCGGGTTACGGACAATCCTAATAGGAGAACTTTTGAAGATAATTTTTGAAGTAAAGAAAAACATTATTTAAAATGAGTATGATAGATAACTCAGGAAAGCAAAATTCCAGGAAAAGCACCTAAAAGATAGAGGGACAGCTGGCAATCCAACTCCTAAAAAGACAGTGTAGCAGCTGCAATAGGTCAATAGGCCTACACACAGATGAAGAAGAAGAAGAATGAGTGAAAGAGAATTTAGAGTGTACGGTTAAAATTAAATGAAGGAAACAATATTTTATACTGTTTTATCTTGCTATAACTTTGTGGTTATTCAATATGAATATAATTAAACTAATTAACTTTGTTTACACCACTAAAATTTATTTGGAAAAATCAACCGGTTTCGGAAACGACATTCCTTCGTCAGGGTATACTTAATACTAAATGAACTTTATAAAATTATAAACAATCATACTGCAGTGTAGAAATGGAAGTAAATAGTGGGGGGTGCGAAAGAAACAAGTGATAGGGTGAAAGGGAACATATTCAAATAGGACTGTAAGTTAAAATTTTTTATTTCATTAACAACCAAAAATATATATACAAGTATTAAAAAAATATATGTATTGTAAATATTTATGGAAAATTCAAATATTAAATCGGTTTTTATAATTTATAAATTGGTAAATTATATAATTTATTTAAAAAAATTTGCTGATTTTTGCAAATAAACAGATTTACACTGGAAGAGTTCAAAAATTATAGATAATTAATTATAATAAATTTATTGGTTAAGAAAATAATAAAAAAAATATATGATTAATAATGTCTTAATTAATAAATACTTAGTATACCAAATTATAGACATACTAAGAAGTAGGTATACCCGTAAGTATTCCAAACCATTTGCTTAATTACTTTTTAAGATGTTTGATATTCTGTAATGTAGAATAATGTAATAAGTAGTTCCATAGAATTTATTAAGCAAGAAAAAAATGTCTACATAAAGGCTGCTGTACTGAATTTATTTTGCGCTCTTACATCGGCAATATTTTATAACAGAAATAATTTATTTTCACTTTTTATATATAATAAAATGAATTGGGTTACATCATTTTATGAAAACTTGAAACATTTTAAATTTATTATGTAAATAGAACAAATAACATTGTTAAATTATCAAAAATGTTATTTTCTTAGCTTGAATAAATTTGAATTTATGTTTTATATTTTAGTAGAACTTTAGTATTATTTTTGTAAATGTTAAATATATTTGTATTTAATATTAAAACAACATACTACTTTAAAATGTTCTCCGATTTTCACGATTGTTTGGAATCTTCTCTAGGTAATTTTTTGGTAATTCTGCCGTGTATTTATGTTACCTCTATGGCCGACGTTTAGGATTTCGGATCTCATTGCAGGGTCCTGATGTAATGAGGCGTAGATGTGTAGGTTAAGTACTATCTTGCAATACCGTATCGAAGTCAGGTTGTGTCAAAATTTGTGTTATGTTAAGTACTGGCTTGCAGTACCGTGTCGAAAGCAATGCGTGGCTTAATGTAGTGCGTGGTGATACCGTGTCGGAGACAGATGTAATCAAGAATTTTTGTGGCGTTATGTCACTGTTCTATCAACTGCGAGATAATTATCTTTGGGGAGACAGACGTCAAAGTAATCGTTATTGGATGACAAATGTCAATTATGTAAACCTTACATTTAAAAAAATGCGGGTAATATTGCATTAACCTTATATAAGCTACGAGTACATATAAACTCATACTAAATTAGGTACAAAGGTTTAATTGATTCGATTAATTTTTTTACTCTATTTTGTACCTTAAAGTTTCAAAAATTATTAAGTCAGTTGACTCCCATAGCCACGACTTTTCACAGGTATTTCTTGACTTTTAAGGCGATAAAAAATAACATACTTCAAGATAATCGAAATAAATGACTAAAAATTATTGATTAATTAATGCTTTCTCGACGCCGTTTTCAAAATATGATTTAAAAATTATAAAAATATGTACCTAACATTAATTTAATTCTTATTACAACTTTGAAATCAATATCCGATTGTTTGAAAGGAATGATTTCTAGATTTTGTGTTAAATTAAAAAATATTTTGAGTTGTCATAAATAGTAAAAGCATAACTTATAGCAATAAGCATAAATCATTTTTAACTTATCAATTGAGTATTAGTCTGATTAAAAAAGGTTAAATTATTAATTTATAACAAACCCTTCATTAAACATATGGCTATTAAAAATATAACTCATCTGTTTTACGCGTCTCCGAATTCTTTATAATATATCATAACACTATCGAATGATTTAAAATGGCATGTAATAAATAGTCTATTGTTATCTAAAATTTTCGAGAAACGTCTATAAACGTCCAGAAACACCTAGAAAAGCCTTGAAGCGACGAGAATATTCTCCTTAACACTAGAAAAATCTAGGAGGTTCAATAATACAGTTTTTGAATATAAATACGGAACAAAGCCGCGGCGTGAGGCGGAGTAATCGTATTGTCGCTTGAAATCAAGGCAAAGTACGCGCAGGATGACCCTAAATGTGGCCAGTAGCCTTAAGTTTATTTCGTTTTAAGTGACTTTGTACATTTCATAGTTAATTAATCGATTATTAATAAATCGCTAATTAATTTCCGTAATTAGTTTTCATTCATTGCTCCCTAGCCACGACACGTGAAAATACAATTTGGATTTTTTTTAATCAAAAATTTGTCAAATCTGGAGTTGATTTTTGCTGCGCAAGGATGTTACAGAGGCAGTTAGGACAGAACGGGTTTGACCTCGTTCCGAAAACCACCCAAAATGATATTGCCTCCCTTGCTATCATCTATCCCATTTTCCCTTCGCCCTAACTGTCCCGCATCTTCCATCCTTCATACATCAGAGCCAAGTGCCTCTATATATATGGGAATTTAAGTACTGCCATGATTAATGCTCGGCGGTAATGAATTGGGACGATTGGAGTTCCAGATAGTTGTCTGGATGGGGAAGAAATATTTAAGTTATAATTCTTCCAGAACATTCCTTGAAAGGGAGTTTTCGCTTTAAATGGGAAGATATGATAGGATCATATATATGTTCATACATTTACACGTTACATAAGTTTTATGTTATGGTATGAGAATGCGGTATGGCATAAGAATTCTTGTCTTCATCATTAAATTACATTTATCTTTATATATAAAATTCAAACAATTTTAATTATTTCATATTAGGTACCTTCAAAGCTAGGAAAATATAACATCTCATTAAACAATAACTGAAATTGAATAATTGTATTTTCAGAAGATTAAAATCATTTTTTTTTAAATTTTCAAATTTTTTAAATTATTCCCTTACGCGCAACTGAATGGAGAAGTTTAATTTCGTTAATAGTGAATGAATGAAAATAATGATTAATCTCAATGATCTGGCTCGCAAATTCATCAATAATATAAAATAGTGATTGCTGATTTTCGATATAAGAACCAGTAGAAGATAACAAAAAAACGAGTCAGCGAGTAAGTAGTCGCATATGATGTGTTACATTACAACTATTTTTTTATTCTTTTTTTTCTATTTTTCTTAAATTCTATTTTTTTTTAATCATAATTAAAAATATCAATTGGGCAGAGACAGAAATCAACCACAAAATTTAAAAAAGCTAATAGATATATATTTATTAATTAGTAAATACAATTAAAGAAAATGTATGTGCATTTCTTTATTATTGAATTTTACCGCACTGTGAGCTGTCATGGAATTTTGGCAATGTCGATAAAACAGTGTACTTGAATAAATATTGAATAAATATATTGAAAAATTTGGTCGTTACGGCCATTATTATTTTTGACAAAATCGTTCAAAAATATATCGAACATAATTTTTTCGAACAGATTTTTTATAAGTCAAATATATCTCGACATATTACATATTGAATATCAACAATACGCAACATGTTTGTGAAACTGACATTTCTGAAGCCAGTCTGACAATGTCCAAATGCGATATTTTTTAGGTGATAAAGGTTTTTTGATTTGATCCGCGCCGTCTAATTTTTCTCGAAAGAAAAATAATTCTCTATCATAATCTCTAAATAACATATCAACCTTTCATTCTATCAAAAAAATTGTCGCTAAACATCTTTATTATGAACGCAATTATATAATTTAATATACGACTGTCAAATTTCATTGTTTATAAACGATGATTTTTCAGGAAAGCGAGAGAAAAGATATTACCCATCAAAAAAATAACTATTCTGAATTATTATTACTGACGAAATATTATTACAAAATTTAAATATTTCGTGTACTTCTTAAATGTAGTGTTGGAAGTGGTGTTACATATGTTAGTTGACTATTTATTGTCTTCATTCAGAGACACAGCCGGTCCATAAATCGACAGAGTAACTGGCAGAATGGGATCGGAATTATGAGACAACTACTATCACGACAATTCATGTTGGTTTGCCAATTTATCACCCCTAAATTACGATCATGGCAGAGCTGGGTCTTTTCACTCTGTATGAAATATGGACAGCAGAACATTACACCCCTTCTGAAATTTTATTTATTAAACACGATGGCTTTGTAATAAAAAAGTAGAGGAGTCTATATTCATGTACACGCTGTAGAAGTTATACTTCCTTGGCGTAAATTGTAGATATTTACACAATTATTTGCAATGCGTTAAAAATGTATATTATAATACAATAAAACGATGTCTAGGGAGATGATACGTATAATTGATAACGTTTTAATGCAACTTATTAATATTTGTTTACAAGTGGTACAAATGTATCGGTTTGTGTGATGACCTTACTATCTTGTCGTGACTTCGGGATTCTCCAATAAAAGAGGTTGTCGGTTACTCTTGGTTCACTGGTGACAACAATACGTTATACAGCGGTTACAATGAACAGTCTGCGATCTGTCTCGATATAATGGTAGAAAAAGCCTGGAGACGACATGCGCGCGACCTTGTAAAGCATTTGCTCTCTCTTTCATGCTCCGTCTCTTTCGTGCTTCGCGTCATACGTCCCTCAGATCTATTACAGTTTGTAACAGATAAATAATAGATATATCGTGTGACGTGATTCGAAGACATTTATCGCCGCTGCATCGCAGACATAATATGAACGAATTTTCAAAAAAAGTCCTAGTACCTACTTTAATGTTTTATCGATTTTAGACCTAAAACGGTTCCGTATTCAAAAGTTTCTAAATTATTTTTATTTTATTTTTTATTTTTTACGCTTCAACAGGCCAAGAAGCCCAATTATAAAAACACATCGATTAATTGTGACCTGATATAAATCGAACCCGAAACCCTCTGTGTGAGGGCCAGTGCTATGCCCACTGGGCTACGAGGGTTACCAACTATACTATACAACTATGACAGCCGCATTGAATGTCGAATGAATTAATATGTTTTTTATTTTGGAAACGAATATCTGAAAATTACGTCGTTTATTCAAAAAACATCAAAACTAAGATGATATTCTGATACACTATAACCAATCATTCATCAGCTTTTGAATTGAGCATCTTTACGACAATACATTATTTAAACGGAACACTAAATTCAAGTGAATAAATTTTTTACACTTTTTGGATGCGCACGCACTTCGTGGTCTCGCATTTACGTTACACGCATTTCCGCTACAATGTGCATGCTCCGCGTATACTTCTTTTACAATAAAAAAATATATTCAATGCGCTAAAAGAAGTTACTTTCAATTTAAAAAAAAGTAACATGTTAATGCGACCGTTTATATAAATATATTTTTAAAGTTTCTGTAAAACCGGGAATTAATTGCGATACTAATTATAGTAAAATAGTTAAGTATTTAAAAATATGATTTTACTTATTCATTAAAAATTAACTTATTCAATTCGCTTACAAGAAAAAATACAACAAATCTGCCAATATTTTAAAAATAATAATGGGGATTGCGGATTGCCGAGTTTTGGTTAACATGATTAGGTAATTATTATATTTTCTGCCATTTTTCGCCACGTTTCGCACACTAATTTTATGAACAATTCATGTTTTCAAAGATTGCATGCAGTCGACCAAAAAATTTAATTGAATCTGTGAATTTGTTTGGTTTAAATAGCATTGCTATTATATATTAAATAAACGAACGTGAACGAAAAAGTTAAGCTTAGGTATCTGTGACCTTAATATTGTTTATCATTTAATTTTTGAGTAACGAATGCTACTGAATGCTGACAACAATACAACGGTGTCACTCAACGCAGGGTCAGTCATTCGTGACCGCGTTCTCTCGAACATTCCATAAAATTTCATTATGAACTAAAAAATACTTATGAATCATCCAAAACGCTCTATAAGCCTCTCGTAGTCTTAGGAACAAATCTCTCGAAGGAATTTATCTATAAAAGGCGTCACGCAACGCAGGGTCAGCGTTAAAACCAGTGTGATAAATGATTCGTGACGGTGAGATTACAACATGCAAGCGATGTTAGAAGCAAGCGAGGGCAGTGTTAGTGACACCAGCGGTAATAAATACCGGCAAGAAGTTTCTACGAGCTAACATTAAACGGAGTCTACTAGAATCTATCAATCAAATATTGTCACGTCTTTACTTAGGTTATTGATTTTTAATTTTAGTTTCTGATGAAGGGACCATTGGCCCCAAATCAACAAACTTAAGGTGAAAGCAAAGTATATTCTTATTAATTATATTAAAAATGTCACCACGAAATCATTTTGCTCTTATTGAAGAAATTGATTGCTACCACTTCTCCATTTCTTTTTTTTTAAATATTTATTTTATTTAAACATATAAACAACTATGTTTATTGCATTATTCTTTTTGTGAGTTAATAATTCTTCAACGGCGTACAGATAAATAAGTAAGTAAATATGTAAAATACCCATTTTACTCCCTTTGATCGGCTATCTTCATGTTGTAGAAAATATAACTGTTGTGAAAACTTCCATCGCATGATGCGCGCTTATTTTGTGGTAAATTAAAATTTCACCCCCAATAAAGTAAACTTCAAAAATATGTATACAGGTACCGAGTATTATACAAATCACATCAAATCTGAATAAAAAACTTCATTAAAATGCGTTCGTTTTTATTTATTTATATAATGTTCTTTATTTATTTATATGAGGCCTTTAACATAAAATATAGATAAGGTATTACAATATTAAGCTAAAACATAAGCTACAGTTAGTTATATTATATACGGGATTGATCATTATATATTACACAAAAATACTTCATAAACCTCATTAAACTATTGGCACCGAGACCATGAAATCCACCGCGTTAACTATTATATTCCATGAAAAAAATTAAAAAGAAACACGCTCTTATTGAATATTTATTATTAAGTATAATAATACAATATGTTATTAATTATTATTATAATAATTCGAATTTAAATGGTGAGCGCTTACGATATTGATATTGATTCTGTTGGAAATGGTGTGTAAACAATTTTATTTGGAGAGTGAGGAAAAATTTTTTTGGTCGAAATTTTTTTTTTACATTTAAATATAAGCGCGATTTTTAATTTTTTTTTCACGGAAAATATTTTCCACTTTTGAGTCTTATATACCATATAAAATCACTACGGCAGAAAACTAGCGCCGTATTTTGGTGAGCTCAATAACTTATTTCCCATATGAAACTTTCATCAATTAATTATGATGAATGTAATTAAAAATACGTCTGTGTGAAATTTCAGGTCGATTGCACATTGAGAAGCGGGCGTAATGTAGATTATACGATATCGTCTAGACAAACACGTGAAGCTCATATAAGCGTACTATAAATAACCGAGATGTTGGTAGTTACTAGTGATGTAACGAATATTCGCATTCGCATTCGCGAATATTCGCATATTCGCATTCGCATTCGTAAAGTTCGAGCGAATGTTTTCCGAATATGAACATCAGAAAAAAACATAATATTAGGTTAATAAAAAATCAATTAATTTCTTATTATTTTACTATTAGAAAAAGTAGCTTTACCTCGTAATCACGTTATCAGACTTCACTTTACTTTATCATCTGATATTATTTATTTACCATCTACTTTTACCTTGGGTAATATAGCTTAAGATTCCAGATTACTACTAAATAACAATTAACTTCTCATTACAACTTAGAAAACAAAAAATATAATAATGCAATGTAAACAAACAAAAACAAATTCTTCTCTGAAACTTTTATCAGTCTTTACATAAGTTTTTAATGCTAGTTCTTGAACGAAACTAAAAACAAAAATCATACAAAAACTATGTTCTTCAATTACAAACTGTAAATAATTTATGTTTTATAAGAAAACACTTTAAACAAACAAAAACAAAATTATTCTTTATGCTTTTATTAGATCAACTCGGAAATTCTCGGAACAATATGCAAACGAAACGCGCCTCGCGCGAAGCCGAGCCGCTAAGCCACACATAATTGGCGCCAAATTAAAAAAAAAACTCAATATTCGTATTCGCATTCGCATTCGCCTTCGCGAATGCTCAAAAACTGACATTCGTTACATCACTAGTAGTTACGAAGAAAATAATTAGAAGGACTTTCTATTAACGTCTCCTTGATATTTAAACTCTATTTCTTTAAGTCTCAGTAGAACAAAGATTTCTATATGATCATCGCATGATATTATATAAGGTAGTATTAAAATGCACTTACTTAGATTTTTATGATGCCATTCCTAACAATTTTTAATGACCATTTTAATAAACTCGGTTCGTTTTTTAATTGCAACGTGATGTCCGACTTAAATTTATTTTAAACAAAAGCTCTCCAAGTACGTGAATTTAATGAAAGAATAGGTCAGAGATAAAGCTTGCGCTAATCCAATTAGCATGTACAGATTTTGTATATAACAGTCTTAATCCTGGATAATTCTGGATTTAAGCAATAATTTTGGAATTGAACGGCATTTAAAACGGAAACGTAGATGAAAGTAAAACTATTTGTGAGCTTCGCGAGTTTCAATGGAGGGATTATGAAGTTATTCCGAGTAACACTTCCCTACATAAAGTACCTTATTATTTTCCGATAAAACTTTGCGTAAAACGTTTGAACTTAAAACATCAGAAGAACATTTAATTTTTATAGATTCATAACAACCGTAGATCTGATCTCAACCTTAGGGTAGCCTTATTACGCCACTGGAAAATAAATTATCTAATGAAAAGCAGTGACTTAGCGATAGTAATCATAAAACGGCGACTTTTATGACATATGTTCTACTCCCAAAAGAGAATTGTAAATGTTCATTTTTTGAAAAAAATTGTTATGAAAATTATACTGCTTACGTTGACTAGAAATTTTACTTCGATAGGACTATTTACAGTTTATCATGTGTAAGTTATTATGGTTTCAATTTTAATTTTTTTGTAAATAGAGACCACAGAATACGTGTCGCATTAATGTTTCTTACTATTCTCAAACTAAGCTTAAAGCCTGTGCCATGAAAATAGAAGTAACTTGTATCACCTTGTATCCTGAAATGGGGCTTAAACTATCGACCTGACCAGATCACTAGGCGAGCATCATATCACACAAAAGAGCTACTCAATATAACTATTAAAAATATGTTTTTATATATTTTTATATAGCTTCACTTATCTGTCAGCTAGAAATATGACTCATGTTCCGACCAAAAATCGCTCTGAATTTTGGCAGTCATTTTTCTTATGACAATACAATAACCATTCATTAATATTGCAAAATTAAAACAATATCATGACATGAAAAATGCAAAATCAAACTTTTTTTTTAAAATTATATTGTATATGCCGATGGTATTTTGTGTTTATTATTTTGAGGTTAATAATAATCGAATATTCGAATAATAATTAGTATTATTAAATAATAGAAGATTGTATTACATACTCAATTATTAATTTTAATAAATTTTAAACAGGATAGAAAAGTGAATAATATCTAATAAATGTTCATTTTAATTAAATTAAAAATGCCAAGATTATTAATCAGTTTCAGCTATTTAACATAAGATTTGAAATAATATACGAAATTGAATGTAAAAAATACTTAAAAGCAGGAAAAATATTATATTAAAAAAATGAAAACACGAATTGATAAAAAAATATCAAAATGAAAAAAAAAAACAATCACATTACCAAGAGCATCAAACCCAGACAATCACTAACGCAATTTTAGTTTTTTTCTTTTGCGCGAAAGAACAATGCGCTTGTCGCCTTTGAATTTATTAATAAATGCATATACTGTGATCACTCTTAGTACTGTGACTGTTAAAAAAACATATTTTCTATTTAAAAAAAAGCGTTTTTTCTCAAAATTATATTTTTAAAATTAAAAACGAAAAGCTTTGCCGATTTTCCTCTTCCTCCTCTTCCTCTTGGACATCTCTCACCGCGTTAATAATGAATACATAAGAAATAAATAAAAATAAAATTAGATATCTCCCCTTACCAGCCATTGTTTGTTTGCAATCCAGATTCCTAGTTTAGTTAGAATTTACGACGCGTTTAAATGGCGTCCCATTTCGACTCGGTCCAGCCAATTGGGGGGGCTCGCTCGGGTGGTCACAGTGGAGGGGGAAGTGTAGCAACAAGCCGGAAGCTGAAGACGCGTGACGTCACGGGCGATGGTGCCATTTCCGGTGGGGATGACTCATCCAACTTACTTCAGGATTCGCAATCCCAGTGGGTTAAGGATATTCATTTTTGGAACAAAAATAATTATTATGAAATGTTTTTTCGTAATATTTGATTTGTATTTATGCAAACATATTTATTTATTATATTTTATCGCTATTTATTTAATCAAATATATATTTTATAAATAGGAAACCCACCTTTGCTTGGAAAGAGATAATATTTATGTTGAATTTCGTATAAAATGTACATCCATATTCCCCTAGTTAAAGTACTACTTAACATTCGGACATATTATCACAATCACTCACACTTATGTGAGCTGTATAGATGGGATAGTAGTAAATACAGCGAATTTGTTAACATATTTCATTAAAAGTTATTAATATTTAAGATACACAACCAGTTTTTAGAACAACATTTATTATTTTATGGAAATAATTCTCAAAGTTAACTTCGCCATTTAATTTATTAATAAATTTAGTTCATATATTCATTCACATCACGAGATACGAGTATATTACAGATGTCTCACAGAGACGAAACTATATTTTTTTATGGGAAAGTAGGTGCAGAATTGGGTATTGATAGGGCTTACGATGTATAGTACGGCTGCCGGCTGGCTTGAATAATCACTTTTCACAATGTAACGTTCATCATTTCCACCCATGATAGAATACCATGTCCACCAAATTTTAATTTTACAACCTGTTTTATATGTGTATTGTTATAATCATTAGCGCAACCAGCATCCAAAGCTTTTTCGTTCCACTAAATTAACCACAGATGTCACTAATGAGATATGTATTTTTGATTGGAATTTTTTTAGCAATATCCTTTATATGTGAAATGAGATTCTTCCAAATTATCAGCAATACACTAGAATACGCCTAAAATACCATTTCAAATTTTTAAACTCCTTTTTAGACCACTTTTTTCATTCAAAATATTTTGAGTTTGTCCAATTTTTTTCAGAACACAGTACTAGATTTCACATATTTAACATTTTTAACAATTTTTATTATTCTTTTATCTACCATTTTTAAATTTAAAGTGATTTCAAATTATCTTTGTTTAATTTTAAAAAATACTTTCGATGTATATCTGTGAATCATTGGACTGACATTAAAAATTCATTCACTTTAATAAATGTCAAATAAAATTATTAAAACGATGCATAAAAATTCCTTTGGAAATTTTTGTAAAAAGTTTTGATAATTTAATCAGTAGTTTTGACTACTATACTAAACATTATAGGTTGGATATCTCTATACCTTGTGATATTAATCTAATAATAATTTAAATTCATAATTTGGGCTGAAATTTACAGGCTAAGTATTGTGAACTAGCACTATTACACCGTGTTACGTAAATATGTATGTATATAATTGTAAATGTATAAATTATTAATTATATTATTAAGAGGCAATAGGAATCATTAACTATTTAAGTCACTCGTTCTACTAATGTAACTACTTTATCAATTTAACTAATGCCAATTAGTGTAGAGATGTGTCTACACTAATTGGCAGTAGTTACGTTAGGGTAAAAGCGAGGTGGAAAAATGTTCGGTAAACTATTTTTTTACAGAGAAATATAGTGCTTAAATTAATGTTTAAAATAAATTTTATATATAAAATCACAACGGTTTTAATTGTTTAAATTGTCCAAAAGCAAAGTTACTGCTTCGAAAACCAGAAATAATAAAAACGATTGTTTTGCGGTTTGTAAAATTTATCAACTGGGGTTAAATTTACCACTTTGGATCCACATGGAATGCCATTTGAAGGGGGTGGTTTGCTATTTGCAGTTGTATTGGCTCGGTAAGGGTTGGTTGGGGTGCCGCCGGATTCATTGTAGAAGTAAAATGCTGGCCGAGCTTTTTGTTGCGCCGGCTGAATGCTTCGGGATTTTTGTGCAACCCTTAAACATGCGAGTAATATAATTTATTGGGTATTTTTGCTGCAGTGGTTTCGTTCGCGAGAGACCAAATATTCGAACATACTCAGGGTGAAGTTGCGTTGTGTATCGCTCCGCCGTAATTATAATTTTTACATGAATTAAAGCTTTGGATAACCATTGTTTATTTTAACGTCAGATTTTTCAATGTGTCTCCTATCACGATTCCTCCCTTGATCGATTTAAAATTTTTGTGTATATGGTATTAATATAACTCGTTTATTTTATTTTAAACAACTGCGCTATCACAATTTATGGTTGCAATTTATTATTCCCTCAAAACAGTGTATACTCGTAGAAATCAATCAAAACAAAATCCAGTAATTGTGTTCATAAAAATTTGAACATACTGAAAAATACGCATATCAAGGATATTGCTAAAAAATTCCAATCATAAATATAAATATTTCATTAGTGACATCTGTGATTATTCAAGGGGAATAAAAAAGCTTCGAATGCCGGTCGCACTAATGAATATAACAACAGATATACGAAAAAGGTTGTAAAACTTAAATATATACAGCTTCCAAAAATTTGATAGACGTGGTATTCCATCATGGGTGTAAATGGTGAAAGATTCATTGTGTAAAGTGATCACTTAAGCCAGCCGTACGATAGGTTGTAAGCCCTATGAATACCCAAAGACTTCCACACCTATTTTCCCATAAAAAAATATAATTTCGACTCTGTAATCTAATCTTTAATATATCTTACACAAAAATAATTTGGAAAAAAATGGTGATTGAATAATAACAGCAAACGAAAAAATTTAACGAATTCACCGTAGGGGTCGTTGGTTAATTCATGGACACATGCGTCAGATGATAACATAAAAATCCCTGAATTATTTTGCAGTGAGTACTTTTCCGTGACGTTTCGGACTGTACCTATACCCACATTGCAGATGTGGTCGCACCCAAATCAGCCCTGAATATAACCACTGAAATACAACCCAAGACGTCTACTACGATAAAAATAACCTACGGCTAAGAAATCCTGAAGAATTTCTATTTTCAAACCTTCAGCAGTTTATGGGAAACTGCCTCTTTATATTTTTGAAACTTTATCATGCGGAAAGATAACTTTGAAGGAATATTTTTAATTTGTATTTATTTTAAATCCTTTATATTGTCACGGGTCGTGGATGTGGAAGACAAATGAAAATAACGGAAATAAATTATCGATTTATTGAATGTTTTAATAAATTCACAATGTTAGTGGAAACGAATTGAATTCAAGCACACTGTTTAATTCCAGTGTTTTATCACTGGTAAGTCGCATCGGTCGGTTAAACGTTAAAATGTTCCATTTGTCCTTGCTTTTGTTTTAAATTGCTATAAATTTTATCGTGATGTATTGTATGTTGTTCATGTCATGTGTTGTATTTTATTGTACTACGTCCATTAGTAAATAAAACAAGATCTGCCGCGGCACTGGTTCAACCTTTTATACGAAACACGTTGGTTTTCTGAACTTACAAGATTATTCTATACATTTCTCGTATTGACGAGAATATACCAATTGCTTCCAGATTGTCCCATATATATATTAGGTCTTTACATATGAAATTGGCGTTTAGTAAGGGAGGAACATAAAGCCGATTTTTTTTTATTATAATATATTTATTTAATCAAAGTATGTACCATTGCTATCTATGCACTTTTGCCATCTCATAGGTAGTTCATCGATCCCTTTACTAAAAAAACCATTCGGACGGGAATCAATAAAATCTTTGAAGGCGGTTTGGACTGCCCCATCGGAGTTGAATTTTTTCCTTTGCAAGAAGTTATCCAAATTTCGAAAAAAATGGTAATCTGTTGGGGCAAAGTCCGGAGAGTACGGTGGATGTCTTAGACATTCCAATTGAAGCTCCTCTAATTTGGTAGCCGTCTGTTGTGCAGTGTGTGGTCTAGCGTTATCATGAAGCAGCAGTGGCCTAGAGCGATTAACCAGCCTCGGTTGTTTAGCAGCTAGCTTTTCCATCATGGTTTGCAGTTGCTGACAATAGACATCTGCCGTAATCGTCTGGCCAGATTTAAGAAAGCTGTAGTGAACGACACCAGCACTAGTCCACCAAACGCTCACAAGTAACTTTTTTGGAGTCAATTTTCGCTTGGGGCATGGTTTGGCTGGTTCGGCAGGGTTCAGCCATTGCGATGAGCGCTTCCGATTATCGTACAGGATCCACTTTTCATCACAGGTAATGATTCGATTTAAAATCCCTTCATTATTGTGCCGGTTGAGTAATGCAACGCAGCAGTCAACGCGCGTTTGTTGATTTGCTTCACTCAATTCGTGAGGTACCCACCTTTCAAGCTTTTTCACCTTACCAATTTGCTTCAAGTGGATTAAAACAGTTTTATCACTAACACCGCAGCCTGCAGCTAACTCGGATGTGGTTTGCGATGGATCCGCTTCCACAATAGTCTTCAATTCTTCATTATCAACTTTGGTCTCCGGCCGTCCACGGGGCTTGTTCTGTAGGTGGAAATTTCCAGAACGAAAATGTTGGAACCAAAAACGCACTGTGTTTTATTTTGTGGCACCGTCGCCATACACATCATTAATCCTTCGAGCCGTTTCTGCAGCACTGGTGCCACGGTGGAACTCGTACTCGTAAATAACGCGATATTTCAAGTTTTTCATTTTGTAAACTGAGTGACGCAAAGAAACAAACAATTGAGGAAAAAACAAATGAGTTATAATTTTCAAAACACAAATACATGAGTAAATAGCTGTATAAATTTGGATTTGGAATTCCTAACCAAAGAGAAGATATTTGAGATCAAATTTGCCAGTACGGCAAAACCCCAATTTCATATGTAAGGACCTAATATATGGATTCTAGTTACGTGAAAATTTCGAATTTTAAATTTAGTGTATGTTGTATCCTAATGAAAGGAACGTTGCGTATTCCTTTAAATAGAGGTTTTATTCAAAGTTTGTTTTTTTATTTTTAAATTTTTTAATTATATTACAACTTTAATGTAGATATTATCTTTTCAATAAAAATGAACGTTTGTATTAAAAAGATAAGTATTCTGAAATTATTTAGTTGTTATATAGGATTTTTAATAAAAAAAGTCTTTGAATGAATTTTTTATCTGTAATTTTTCTGATATTATTCGGTAGCATGACAAAATATATATAATTAGATATGTAGGTATAATACTGTGGCATTTATAAGGTAAAACAACTTTGTGGCGGTTTTCACACCTTCAATTTTTAAAATACACCTAAATGTATGTTTACTTGGGGACCATATTATATATGTATATTACTTGTAAACTGCTAAAAAAGTATATTTTCTCTCAGTCACTGATATATATATACTGTTAAAAGTAAGATAGATAGATTGTTTAAATTATCTTTTTCCAGCTGTTTGTTTTTTTTTTTTTAAATATATTTCTTTTCAATTGCCAATTTTTGGCCAAGCAGTGACTTTTTTCGTTCGGGGCGATAGAAATTTCACCCTGCGAAACCTTTTAAATCAGACTCGAGTAATTCAAACACTGCAGAATATTGCCTTCCAGTGTGCTTTACGGTTGCTCGCCGTTTACCCCGATCCGCTGCGAGCACGCGCTACAAGGGTGGCAATAAGCGCGGGGGAGCGAGATATATGTATGTGCCTGCGGAACCCTTTTCTCCGGCCAATGTATTTTCTGGCAAAAAAATGAGTGCATTCAAATGTGGACACATAAATCACGAGACCAAGGAACCAGAATTGCTTTGAAATCTCGCATCGGCTGCTGCTTTCGACGGCTGAAAGGAGAAACCGATCACTTATTCTGGGGACTGAAGGACCCGATTCTGAGGCAGAGGGGGGGCACGGGGCTCTTCAGGGCTACACCCTCGCAGCGGCATTCCTCAATTGTTACGAATTTATTATTATATTTTAAATATTTATTTTGACGATCATTTCATATCTAAATTATGATTATATTTTGATATAACGAAATCACTTTGTTTTTTTATTTTTTTATTTATTTTTTCATTTTTATCATTTTATCATAATATTTTGAAGACCGAAAAATTATCATTTTATCATAACATAATACATATCTAAATTATGATTATTTTTTTATTTTATTTATTTTCATTTATTGGTCTTCTTACAGCCGTATAATAAATCAATCTTGAAAAAAAACAGTAATTAATGTACAGTGTCTTGGGCCAATTACAAGAAAACACATATATTTTGATATAAAGCAATCACTTTGTGGTTTGACATATTAAATAAATTAAACACGTTAACTTTGTATAAAACCACTATTTATTTGTTAATATGCCAACCGCTTTAATCTTTTTAATTTCGCGTAAACAATAAATACAAAGAAATGCACATATTAAACATAATGAGGGAGGTAAAATATGAGTTACACAGAAAAAAGAGAGACAAAATATACAAGTACATAAGAAAGAGATAAAATATAAAATTACACAAGAATGAAAGAGATAGACAAAGATATGGAAAAGAAATGATGAACCTTGATTAAAGCGAAACCGGTTGGCATATTAAAAAATAAAAAGTGGTTTTATATTAAGTTAACATATTTCATTTACATAAATAATGATTGCTTCAAAAATGCAAAATGTACTGCGCAAACTACCATTATCAAGAAATAGCAACAAATTATTTTAATCCTATAGTAGCAAGATGAACAGATTTTTTTAAATACATGTAGGTAATATTTAATGTGTAGAAATATTATACCACTTATTTATTATTATTATTCAATCTAAAGCTCAGACAAGGGTTGATGAAATGTTACGTAAGTTCGATTCTACAAAACGAAGCAAAACGTATATCTAATACTAGCAATGCATGATGGAGATCTGGTACCAACATCAATACATTTAAGTAAAACCTGAAAATGGTAAAATAGTAATTGAATGTGGTGAAAAAAACGATCATTCTGGTGCAAGTTAGTGAAATATTCACCATATCCTTTATTTATTTCTTCAGAAATGTAGTTAATAATTAATTCTTATAAATTGCTCATGTTTCGCTTTCGTAAGACTTGAGAATTTTGTATGCAGTTGCTGAATATCTGTTATTAATGAAACTCGCTTTCAGAAAGTTAACATTAATTATATTTGCATTATTAATGTATTTATGGTAACCCTGTTTCTCGTGCATCTTTGTGCCCGGGAATGTAACAGTTCACCCCCCGTCGACATTTGAATTTGGAATGCAGTGAGCCGTCAATTGCAGAAAAAATGATATATAACGTTTTACGTTAGTTACATAAGTTTGCTTTAATAGTTATTCTTTTAAAGGAAAATGAACCAGGAAAACAAATTATAGTTTCTCTTATATTTCTTTCTGCGCACCTAAATAAAGAAAATTATAAGACTAAAATTTGTTTATGGGGACGAAAATGCTTCGTAGTAGTAATTAAATATTATATATTGCTTGTAATCCAGTTGTTCGACCAAGAGGTATATCGGGAGAGATAAATCATGACTGTTGATTGAAGATGATGAACGGTGGTTATACTTCCACAAGCCAATCCAGTAGACGATATTCTATACGAACTAATTTTATCGAATGGCAGTCAGGGGAATACGGGAATATGTGTCATAGTATTTATACAAGCTGATTCATAAGATTATGTTTCAGGAATCTTAATATTACCACAAGCTACGTAAAGTGGTCTTCAAGGCTCACTAATATTCTCACAAACGGATTCGAGAGCTCTCAAGGTGTTTTAATATTTCCACAAGCTTTATGTTTCAGGAATCCTCATATTTCCACAAGCTAAATAAGATAATTTTCCAGGCTTACTAATATTATCGCAAACGGTTTTAATGGTTTTTTAATATTTCCACAACCTGGTCTATAAGATTATGTCTAGGAATCCTCGTATTTCCACAAGCTAAGTAAGGTGGTCTTCCAGGCTAGCTTAATTCACATAAACGGTTTCAAGAGGTTTTAAAGGTGTTCTTATATTTCCATAAGCTGATCCATAAGGTTATGTCTAGGAATCTTCGTAAAATAAAGTGGTAAATAAGGTGGTTTTCAAGGCTTAATAATATTATAAAGGTGTTTTAATATTTTTATAAGCTGATCTTTTTATAGTCATGTTATTTTAGAGATATTGGAATATCTAAAAGTAAATATTCTATGGTTCGCAGGTGAGTGATTTTATATGTGTTTTTTCTATGATTTTGTATATTTTGGAAGGTGATTTTTATTTGTTTTTGAATTTGAGAAATAATATGTAGTGTATAAACGTGTCTCGCAAAACCAACTTATATACTATTTTGACCTATAAGTATGTTAATGAAAATTTTTTTTTTTTGATATTTCAAACCTGCCGCAAAATTATAAGAGAAAATTTGAAAAAAAAAGCGTTCGAGAATTCCGTCAGAAACAGCTCAAATAACAAAAAGCCATCTTGGCTAGTATTATCACGAAGAATATGGTTCAAGCCATCTGGATGATCATTAAATGCAATGCATCAAGGACCTCACAAATAATTAACAGGCTAGGGACATGAGGAGCCGGACGGGTAACTATTACTAGTGAATTTATAGGGCAAAATCAATAAAAAAAGAGATTTTTTTAAATATTGTAACGAGGCTAAAAATAATCACGCGCTCATGTCAAGTGATGATCACAACACTATCGAAGATTCCAGAACAGCGTAATCTATGGCTTTTGGGAAGTATCGAGAAACATCTATAAAAACCTGGAAGCCACGAGGAAGTTTTCGTAAACACTAGAAATGCCTAGAAGGCTCGATATCAGCAGATATAAATAGAACCGCGCGCGGGAGTAACGGAGATGTTGTTATGGCGCGCTTGACAGCAATACCAAAGCGAAGGCAGCCGCGATTTGCGAAGGCCAGGGTGGCCAAGTGAGAGGTAACTCGACAGCGAATAATCTGAAAAAATACTTGCGTAGCGAAATAAACCGAAGTGAATAGTACTGCGGAAATTGGATGTTTTAGAAAAATGACACATATTCAAAATTACAAAAATTTGCGAAAATTATGAATTTTAAATATTTATTAGATTTAAAAAAAAAATACTGTTCTTTGAATGAATGTAAATTATTTCGTGTGTAATTTTTACCGTGTTTTTTTGCTGTGTAATTTTATCACACTTAATTTTTTACTGTATTTACTTTCTTCACGCTGCTAATACTCTAACAATCTGATCCGTAAGAAATTAGTCCATGCATGTTAATAATGTTATTTTATTTATACGCTCCAACAGGCCAGGAGGCCCAATTACAGAAGCGAAATACATCACAAAATACCCAGGCTTGAGTAAATCACATAGATTTAAATTGTGACCTCACCGGGAATCGAACCCGGAACCCTCGGTGTGGAAAGTCAGTGTCATACCCACTGCGCTACGAGGGCCGCCAATCCCATAAAGTAATCAATGAGAGAGTCTTCCATGCTTCAAATAATATGTTCACACAGCGATACGGAAGAAAAAATGCATCTATGCTAATATTTATACCTGTCGTTCCAGGAAAAGTAAGTTTATAAAAGTGTGTATTTGATTTTGGATTTTTTAAAAATTTTAAGTGAAAGTTTTTATTTATCGAAATAATTACCGTTGCTCGATGGACTGACGAGTTAAAAGTTAAAAATCTTAATCTCTTATGATATATTATCTTTAAGAATATGCCCAAATATTTATAAAAAATGATAATCTGTAAGAGATAAGTCTAGTGACTATAGTGGATGCTGGTCAATCTTCAAGTTTGAATAATTTCGTTTCAAAACTATTGTAGGAAATGTGTGGGGTATGAAACGAACAGAATACATCCCCGACTATAGGCAAGAGATCTGAGTGCTTTCAATTTAATGTGGATTTGTTGAATATATTTGCAGTATTCTACCCATCTCTATTCTTCGGGTGTGTAGGAAAGAATAATCAATAACAATGTGTACACTCCACCACTTTTTCGATGGATGGAGTGGAGCTCCGTAGCATGTCCAAGAGCTCGTGAACCTTATTTTGAAGTGATTCATCTTCAGAATAAAATATGTGGAACACATCTTGTACGTTTTTTTTTGTTTATAGTACCTACTAACTACAAACATTCACCCCATGTTATGTTGATGTTGCGAGTTGCGGTATTCTTCATTTCCATCCCTTATTTCCTAATTAGGTCGAGAGCCTTATCGCTTAAACCTCTGCCGTGCGCTGCGTCTATTGCTGGGCCGGGGTAAAATCCGTCGATAATGCACTGACTCTGGGTTTTCTATTGGAATGTTTGAAAGCGAAAATTCTGTTGAGATGTAAAATTACCACCTACCAGTTTCTACCGGTGATCCATTGTGGAGTATGCTTCTGTATGTACGATAAAATTTGTGACAATTTGCGTAAATCAGTGGCTTGCGTTAACTTGACATTCATGGAGAACCACAAGTCAATAGATGTGTACTCAGCCCAAAACCAGAGATTACCAAAAGATAATTTCCCAAATAGTTTTCATTTGCTTTTTACATTTTTTCCTAGGTCATTCATAATATGCATTCTCCCCTCTGGCACTGATGAAAAAATTTATTAACCGTTCGTTTCCCAAGCAAAGTATAACATATGCAACATATCAACTGAGAACCCACAGGATAATGGAATGGATAAAAGGATGATGTTGGTTAACAGCATTTTAATTTAATTTAATAATATGAAAAGGTGGCCTCAAAGTGAGTACTCCAGCGTCAGTTCTTACGTTTTATCTAAACTGAATACATAAATATACAATATATCAGTTTTGTCCTGCGACCGTCTTTCATCTCGAGCAGGCCTGCAGTGCCACGCCTGTCCATTTGTATGATCTATAGGCCGGCGCACACACGTAAACATCTGTCCATATAATTAAGAAAGACAATCGAGTTAGTATTTGTAAGCCGTGCGTACAACGCACATTATTTCATTGTGTTGGTATTTATACCCGTGGATACCAACACAACGAAACAATGTGCGTCGTACGCACAGCTTACACATACCAATTCGATTGGCTTTCTTAAATCGACGAATATATACATTTTAGATTTTTAGGTTATAACTAGCTGTAACTCGTCAATAATGACGGAAAATTGATTCGCGTCTTTGCTAACCCCTATTGTACATATTTAATAGTATCTTTTGGACGCTCCACAAAGTATTATATTAATAGCAGCAAGCCCCTTCTCCGGTAGTTTTATTTTTTTTTAGCCGTGATCTCGAACGAAATTACAGACAGACAGACGAACAGAGGGATAGAAAATGATATTATTATGCTTGATAACCTGTTTCCGCCCTGACCAATCAACTTTGGATAATGACGGAAGAAATGCGTCACGAATTCAGGCTGTAGATATATGAAAAATATCCAATAGGAAAAGAGAAGGGGACAAATTTAATAAAGAATGATATCATTTGAGAGGACCATGAGGGGGACCTACGTGTTGACTGCCAAACATTATAATGCTCGATCGCAATACATATATTTTTCACTAAAGATTTAGCTATTTAAACCAAAAATTTAGACAAAGTGCGCGACATACACCACGTGAGAAAAACACGTAATTCCTAAGCACCAACTTAATAGAAGATTGTTCATGCAAGCTAATAACATTCCCCCACTGTGCGGCGTGTCACTTTGCCAAGCGGCAGTTTGCACAAAGCGTAAACACCTGAATTCGCAAAAGTAGGTACTTGAATAGTTGTCTGCCGCAGTCCCGAATAATCGCGGGTGTTGCTAGAATGAATCAATTTTCCAACTTTGAGTGTAAAGGCTCGAGCTTTGAAGTGGAAATAAGCAAACCCTTTGATGTCTGGGTATCGCGATTTAGTCTGATGCATTTTAATTACTGCAACGAGAGAGAAGGCGCTGCGCCCCGAAACCAAATATTTGTGTTGTAGCATTGTACGTTTGTCGCGTGTGCCAAAAATCTAACATTCGGAATATGAAATAGATATCATCACGACATGGGCATATTGAAATGTTAATTAAACAGTGATTGAATGAGACCTGCGATGAACAGAATTCGATCGCCAGCGCTCCATAGACCCGTAGTTTGCGGATCTGAATGGGCCAATGTGACGACCGAATGACGAACTGTACGAATGTTTTTGTGTTTGGTGATCAGAATATCCTTAGTGTTATATTCAAGAACACATTCTTATTGTGAAGTTGCAATTTTTTCAGAACGAAGTTTTGTGACATTTAAAACCAAATTAATTAATCAATAGAAAGACATACAAAAAAATCAAATTCAAAAAAAAATATTTGACTGCTACCGGGATTCGAACCACGGATCTCCTATCCGGGGCAGGCGCGTTGTCCAATTACGCTACAGCGGCCTTGCACATTTCCGTAAAAATTATCAAATGTATCCAAAAATAAAATAAAAAATGAATTAAACGCTTAATTCTGGTCCCCTAGCGGCAGTTATACAAAAAGTAATTTGTGTAAAAATAAAAATTGGATTGCTCTTAATGGATAATATATGTTAATCAATTAATAAATGAGACTTACAGATAAGATCGACATATTCACGAAAATGTACAATGCCGCTATAGCGTAATTGGATAACGCGCCAGATCCGGATAGGAGGAGGTACGTGGTTCGAATCCCGGTAGCAGCCAAATATTTTTTCGTGGATTTGATTTTTCTGTATGTCTTTCTAATTGATTAATTAATTTTGTTATTCTTAGTGTATTTGTATTAATGCGGTGTTCTTACATAGGTTATCTTCATTTGGGACGTTAAATTCTTTGAATAGTTAATCAGTGGGCTAGGTTTTGTTCGTGCCAAAAATTCTTGGTGGTCTCTTATCGGGGGCTTTATAGAAAAATATGAGTTCTCTGTATATGATAGTTGCTGTGAACGATATAATCTTTTGATATCTCAGAACCGACGGTTGATTTTGTCGCGGCAGATAGATACAAATTCAGATAAATTTATTATTTTTTTTTTTCTAAAATTACGGTCGGCTATAAAGTGATGCAGAACAGAAGCAGATCGTTGGACGGAGACAGTCGAGCAGAAATCGTCTGCAGAATCTGGTAAGTGGCATCTTTCATACCTAGAGAATTTCGACAGAATTTTTAGAGAACCCGAACAGGTTTTACGTTTATTTAACCCGCGAGCACTCACGCTGTGAGCATTTTGCTCACGGTAAATTTTAAAAATTCGCGCCATTTTGTCAAAAAAAAATTCTCCGGTCTCGTGCATTCCAGTAGCTGAGTTTATATATTCCTCTTCCCGCGTGTAAAATCGTCCGTGCGCCAGTGCCATCCAGTCGCTCGCGGGAGGGTTACCGTCGCGCAGCGATTTGCTCATCGCGCGTTAACTAAATATTTCTAATATTTAATAAACTGTGTTTAATGCTTCTCATTATTCATTATTGTGATAGATCTGAGGAATGTATGTCGCGACGCCAGAAAGAGACTGCATGACAGAGAGAGAGAATGTATAAAAAGGCGCGTGAATGTCGAGTCGCTCTCTCTTTTACCACCATTGTTATCCAGACCGCATCTTACTGTATAAACGATTGTCTAAACCGTTATTGTTACCCAAATAAATACTTACGAGAACAAAGTCTTTACTGGAAGCAACCTCATCCCAAAACAAGAGTATTACAATTATAAATATTGTTAAGTATATATAAAATTAATATATTTTTGTAGATGTATGAACGAGATCAACGTATTTTGGCATGGTTAGAAGAAGACGTTGAACATCCGTCTTTTATGTGAACATTATGTGATATATGTAAGAGTCGTATTTACGTTGAAGATTAACGTTTCTTAATTAGATTGATAAGAAAGATGATGGCTAAATTAAAGTTTTTCTTATTTTTATAAAAATTAAAGTTTATCATATTTTTTAATGTTAAATAAATATAAATATTACACAACTACAAGTGTTTTATTACAAAAACCATAATTACAATCATAAATTTTGGATTAAGGTACATTTTTCATTATTCAATATTTATGAGCAAAATGCTCTACAAGCTAGTGACTATGGGATTTTTATTGGCGCGAGTTTTAGCGGATTAATATTATTTTCATAATTTATTTTTGTACGAATTTAAGATTATATCAAGAGCATTCTTCCAGTACTAACATGTACACAGATTTCACAGTCCAAACGTGTTCCTCGAATGAAAAGTAGAGCAATAAAAAGGCAATGTAAATAATCTTCTGGTTTGTGTTTTCTGGGGTATTATGCCGTGTTATTACGACCTTTCTGGCCGATGTTTTGGATCCTGTTGCAGGGTCCATCATCAGCCCTGATGTAATGAAAGCCGTAATAACACGGCATTATACCCAGAAGACACAAAACCTAAGATTATTCTTAATGTAAATAAAAAATTTATGCAATCGAGTATCGTCATTAAACGAAGGCAATAATTTTCGCTCATAAATTCTAAATGCTCTTCTTCCTAATTTCTCATTGAAAAAGATAGAGTGTGGTGTGAAAAAGAGACAGACTGCTGCTGTTGATGATGATTTTGAACAAATATTGCTACAGTGTTTTAGATGAAAGTCTGACTAAAATTAAAATATTATTTTCCAAGTATTCAGAAAACCTCTCAAATTTAAAATTAATTAAGAGACTTGATTGATATCTTTAGAAATTTCAATCACGTTTTCCGTTATACGTAGATGTAAAATACTGTAGTGAATTTCAAGAAGAGAATTTTTCCTTAAATTAATTAAAAGGGTATTTATTAATTAAAACAGAAATTTCATATTTAAATAAACAATATAAGTTTTCTGTTTTCATTTCTAATGGCCAACAACCCCATTTAGTTATATTATATAGTCCAGTTATGCAACGCAACATACATATATTATGATTTATATGAAAAATTTTATTTTGAAAAAACAAGGTCTAATTCCCGGTCGAATGTTCGTCCACAATTTTCTACGCTATAGCTGATATCATTTTGTTTTCAAAATTTCAATTTCAAAACAGTATGATTTCAAAATTTTTATTACATAAAACGAAAAAATTGACTTCATGCTGTTTTAATAAAATACAATGAATAAGTTTTTTTTTAATATTTAGATTTTTTTAATATTGATTAATGAAAATTGAAACTAATAAGTGCATTCATTACTTTATGGCATATATCATTGGTATTTATGGTTTATCAAATTATATAAATCTCTATGTATTAATGTTTGTCATTAACGCTTAAATAATAAATAATAAATAATATAATAATGAGTTATAAGAAGCATAAAAGCATAATTTGATAATGTCCATCACTGACGTTATTAAGACGCTCTGCTACTCTAGATAGTGCTGTCCTCACAGCCTTAACTGGCAGGCGAAATATGTACACTAAAATAACTTCATTTTTGACGGGTTATAGCTAGTTATCATATAATTTTGAAATGGGTTTGTAGACGGCTAAATATGGATTCAAGACCAAATAAAATATATAAATTAATTGTAATCACCGAGATGATCATTCTCTTTTGATAATTCACTTGTATTTAATTAATATAATACGACACACTTCCTAACAAACTGAAAGTTTTTTAAATCGGTTATGTGAGAAATCTCCTTAAGTAATCTTTTCGCACTATCTAATTTTATTATATATAGGAAAAGAAATTAAAATTTACAGACGAATTAGAATGAAAAAATCAGAGACGATCAGTCTAAAGAAGATATCAAGAAATCGGTATATTTGAAAAATAACTAAAATTCGTTACGAAATTCTGAAATCTGTGATTTTTTCCACAGGATTGTTTAGAATGAAATCGCGAACTTTGGAAGTATCGTGCATAAACTTCCAGTCATATTAAGAAGTTTTGATTTTAGCACACGATGAATAAGAAAATAGAGGACAAGGATATCATTATATTGCAGTGTCCATTATCAAGGTCGATGGATAAAACAACTGGGGCAAAATACTCCAGAAGATTCTGAATGGCCATGAAAACCTAAAAAGAATTTAAGAAAGCTCATTACTTACATGAGTGATATTTTAAATCGAAATTTCATATAAATATGGCAAGACAAGTCGTTCTTGTAACATTTTATATTATTTTTCACGTAAACCTGAGATCAATGTCTTAAAACCCTCAAAAAATGTGAAACAGATCTGAGTTATGAAAATTATATTTTTATTATTATTATTTACTGCGATATTTATCTCTTCTTATAATGGAACAAAAAGAGTGAAATAAGTATAATATGAAATGAATCTAAACTAAACGTGTGTAATATTGTGTCATGTGAATTCATTGAACTTTTAACGCGGAAAACATAAACAATTTCTTATGCTTATTTCACTGAGATAAAAAGAGAATTCTGTTTTGAAAAGCTTTTCATGGTTTGCCGTGTATCTCAATAACTTTTTGATGCATAGAGTTACGCAGGAAATTGTTTTGTTTCGGATAAATAACGAAAAATAAGCAATTAAAACAATAAAAATTCAACAATTTTAATATTTCGGACATGCATAGGGATGTGAAATTCAGACAAGAATGAAATCTTGCACCTTATAATGCCGGTAAATATTACCGGAAGTTGGGGTTCTGGAAGAAGGAGAACAACGGTTTGAGACACGTACACAATGTGAACGTGCTAATGCACTTTGATCCATGAGGGAGTGGTTGAAGAAGCAAAATGTAGTACACGAACAACAATTTTAAGCTATAAAGAAACGAGGACCCACAATACATTATGTTCCTCCAAAAGATACTACAACGGATAATGTGGTCAAGGATGTGAAGGAATTTTCACAAAAATATGTGAAAATTTTGGTATAAATTTTTTTATAACAAAATAAATAAATAAAAATTAATAGAAAAGTAATTATATACTTAACTAGCTGTTCGTACCCGGCGTTGCACGAGTTAAGGATTAAGTTGAAAAAAAAATTGTGGGGGGAAACAAAGGTTTGATTCAAACGGTATAGATTTGCATCGAAAATATATTAGTGGGAGGAGAAAAGGTAAAAGGGGAGGGAGAAAATCTAGCCTATGTTACCTACCGAGTCCTAAACAATAAGTTTCCAAATTTAGAGGCCAATCGGTCGAACGGTATAGATTTGCATCGAAAATATGTCAGGGAGAGGGGAAGGGGTATGGGAATAGGAAGGAAATATCGCCATCTTACCCGATGAGTCGTAAATGATAAGTTTCCAAATTTTGAGTCCGATCGGTCAAGCGGTACAGATTTACTTCGGAAATATGTCAGAGGGAAGGAAAGGGATATGGGAATAGGTAGGAAATATCGC
This sequence comes from Agrypnia vestita, assembly GCA_016648135.1. NCBI lineage: Eukaryota > Metazoa > Arthropoda > Insecta > Trichoptera > Phryganeidae > Agrypnia > Agrypnia vestita. The sequence goes on along the minus strand of JADDOH010005783.1, from coordinate 33,820 downwards.
CTATGTTACTCGCCGAGTCCTAAAGAATAAGTTTCCAAATTTTGAGTCCGATCGGTCAAACGGTACAGATTTGCATAGAAAATATGTCAGGGAGTGGGGAAGGGGTATGAGAATAGGGGAGAAATGTTGCCAATGTTACCCGCCGGGTCCCAAAGCATAAGTAGGCAAAATTTGAATCGAATCGGACAAACGGTGTGGATTTGTATAGAGAACAGACAGACATTGAGTTTTATAGGTATAGATATTAATGACACAAAAATTATTATTGTATTTTTTTTTCACATTTTCTGGTGACTGCATAATGTAATTTTTCCACAAAAAATCTATTTTTGAACAAATAAAATAGCTTTTAAAAAAGTTTGAATTTTTTCCCCATCATCTAGGAATATTATAATAAATACTCAATACGTGATAAAATATTTTTTTACTAAAATATAAAAATCATGTATTTAGGGGTTAACTATGTAGTTAGGAGTGAAAATGTAGGGATGTACATTTCAGATATGTGAACAAACAATACAAGATGACATGTTACGGAGTTACACGCTTATTTCTTGGAATTTGATATTGAATTCGTTCTTTTAACCGAAAAAAAATGGAATGACGTCAAATTATAGCTGCGAATAAAAATGAAATCCTAGAACCCGGATTTTTGGGTAAAATATATAACCATTTATGGGTAAAATTATAAAAAATATAACCTTGGAAATAATAGTACAGACGATAATGATGAAAGACTCATGGATCGATTAAGAAGGAATTGTATGAAGGACGAATAAATGTCGAAAAATAGAAGAAAAAGAAAGCTCTCGATTTTGTCGTGAGAAAAACATGATACAAAAAACTAAAGTACAGAAGAAAATCAGTGGAAGTCGGAACAGAAAATGGAATTCCTGGTAAGCCTGGATTGGGTACAGTTCCAGTGAATTATTTCGCTCCGTTAAATGTGAAGACTGTCATAATGTTTTCCACGATAAAATTCAATTAAGCTAAGAATTTATATGAGTTTATAACTTAATAATTTAAAAAGCCTACGTTCAAATAAAATATATCAATGGTTTTTTATAGAACGTGCTCGCATTATTATGAATGGTTTATGTAATTTATTTTATATTTAGCATCATGAAGATTTTTTTCTTTTTTACTCCTTTATATTAACTCGTGGCGTCTGCTTGCCGGCTTGCCGTCGAAAAAACTTTGGATCGATTTTTGACCCTTTTCCCGTAATCCAATCGAGTTGTGGCGATGATCAAGAAGATCTATCAAATTTTCGTTAAAAAATAATAATAATTATAGAATAATATTGCATTTTTCAAATTTTTAATAGTTTTTTCAAATTGGAATTATTACCAAAGTTTGATTTCTAAATTTGAATTACTCCGTCGGTATAAATAATAGGTACTTCACTACGAATTTCGAAAATTTAAATTGACTAACAAATGTTTTTAGAATTTAATCTTCAAAGCATGAAGTGTGTTATCAAAGTTCAAAACATCTGACATTTTAGAAATATATTAAACTAGCTGTGCCCGCGTGGCTTCGCACGCATAGATTTTTAGTAGATACACTGTTTGGATCATCAACTTTCGCGAACCTTCTAGAAGATTCTCCTTCCAGAACATTCGAGAAATTTATGGAACCTTCTAGACACACTGACACATTCCGCCACTCAGTTTAGAACCTTATAGAACTTTCGGGAATTTTCTAGAACCTTCTCCTTCCAGAACTTTCTAGAGCAGGTTTTTCCGGAACATTTCGTCTTTAATTGTTGTTATATTTTACAAAGAAAGGGAGTATAATAAAAACTTGGTTTTTATGGGTTACTTTTTTAAATATTCGATTGGTGATTTAGAAATTTCATAAAGACAGAGTTTAATTTAAATGATGATTTTTACCCAATTATTCGTTACTCAACTAGCATTTACTAGAAATTAAACCTCCAGCAGTTAAGTATCAGTTACCAACCACAGTGAAAAATAATAAACAGTCATGCAATGGTCATAATAACACACAGACATAATAATTATAGCTTAGCACAACAATAATATAAATCAGCTAAGTGAAACAAGAATCTATTATTTATTTTGATTTATTGGCATGCAAGAAGCAAAACAAAGCAAGAATCTATAATATATTTTGACATATTGACACTGGCATGTAGAACTCATGGTTCGGTAATATACGAGATAAGACAGGGAGATGGACAGAGAAAAAGCTGTTTCGAGCCGCTAGTGAAAGGGAGATGTACTCTCAAGTGATAGTCAACCTTGGGAAGACCTGACAAAATACTAGAAGAAAAGAACAAGAATATAGGCATTCCAAATAAGAAAAAAAATATATATTCAAGAACACATTCATATTTGTGAAGTTGTAATTTTTCAGAACAAAGTTCTGTGAAATTTTTAAATCCAAATTAATTAATCAATTAGAAAGACATACAGAAAAATCTAATTCACGAAAAAATATAAGGTTACTACTGAGATTCGAACCCAGGTCAAAATAAAAATGAATCAATCAATAAAAATAAGAACTACATATAAGGTCGATATATTCACGGAAACATAGAGGGTTGCTATAGCTTAGTGGTCAGAGCACCGGCCCCGGAAAGGAGGTGACCTGGGTTCGAATCCCAGTAGTAACCTAATATTTTTTCGTGAATTAGATTTTTCTGTATGTCTTTCTAATTGATTAATTAATTTGGTTTTAAGAAAAAATATGCTTATATTTTGATGTGCGTTACACCAATATTTATACTATTTTCAAACTAAATTAAATAATTGTGAAAGAAGACATACTTGGTAGTCTTCTTACCACTGGACCACTAAGCGAATGTCTTAACCTGTACTATAAATGTGATTTTTTTTTAAATAAATTAATTGTCATCGATTTGTGCTTCGCCACAAATCGATGACCTGGAGCCATCTAACGGCAAAACCGCGGATACTTCACCGGTCTACTATTTTATTGGTGCTGCAACCGTCTGGTCTGTGCAAAGATTATAATACGCATTACTCGAGAGTTTGATTACCTACCTTGAACCATGCGTAAAATATGTCAATTTTTTTCAAGTATCTACATATTGTCATAAATGAAGTCACTGAACACTAATAAACGTAACGCTATTCTCTAAATTAAACCACTTTGCAATTTATCACTCATAAATAAATCAATCCAGTTTTCACCTGTATCAATCACTCCGGCTTATTTCGCTACTTAAGTAAGAACTGCTGCCGACTTCGCTTTGTTTTCGCTGTCAAACGCGACTCAACTACCTGAAAACTACGGTCGTATTCATACCCCAGAAATGCCGGTATCAAACCTCCTAGACTTTTCCAGTGATTAAAAAAACGTTCCCATGGCTTCCAGGCCTCTCCAGGTGTCCCTCGAATGTTTCAGATGCCTCCAAAAGTCGTAAAATACCCTGGACCATTCCTGATTCTTTGGTAGTGTTGTGACAAGTGACAAAAGTATCTTATTATTTTTAGCATCTCGTTACTCTTATTTGTGGACAAAAAGTACAGCTGTATTATACAAGTAAGTTTATTCCTTTTCTATATAATCGTTACGCCTCAGAGGAGCGAGCTAGAATCAAATCTCTCAGTACAACATTAATTGTTTTTGGGCGCTTTCTTGTTTGAAGCCATCCACATCACTAAAGATTAAAGACGGTATATTCTATAAAGCGTGCATTATTTTAATATTTTATGTATTTTTTATTTAAAAAAAATTGAGATGCGAACACGGAATACGTGTCACATCAATATTCTTACTATTTTCAAATAAAGCTGAACGCTTGTGCTATGAAAATAGGACTAACTTGCTGGTGTGGAATGAGATTTGATCGCGCGACCTTTGGATCATGAGGCGAGAGTCCTAATTGTTATATCTTATTTTTAAAAGTAATGGTTTAAATATACACTTAATTAAACTTTTTAATACACATCTAGTTATATTTAACATTCCTTTAGTTTCGAAAGTAGAAGTCCCTCTCATCACTAGGCATAATTAATAACACAATTTTATGTTAATAATATCTTATTTTTAAAAGTAATGGTTTAAATATACACTCAATTAAACTTTTTAATACACATCTAGTTATATTTAACACTCCTTTAGTTTCGAAAGTAGAAGTCCCTCTCATCACTAGGCATAATTAATAACACAATTAATAGGCATAATTAATAAGACAATTGCTTCTCTCAAAATCTTGCAAATACCCTATTAATATTCAAATAGTCACTTTTACACAACATGCATTTTTGGCAATAACCTGAACCCGTAGAACACATTAACCAATTATTTGGTTACATATTTTTGCACATTCACATTACATGAATTCTCTAAAAAACATATGCATGCTTATGCTAGAGCTGATAGATAATGAGTTTTAAACAATAATTTTTTTTCTTCTTCAAATATAGCAAATTTATTTTGTGGTGACATAATTTTAATTTATATAAATTAACTTTGTATATTTATTGAAAAAATTCAACATGTTTCGAAGCCAATGGCTTCTTCGTCAGGATAACAAAAATAAAATTAAAAATCGAAGTATAGATCAAAATATTAAAAAGTAATATATATAAATTATAAAAAAATTATTGTTTTTATTGATACCAATCAATAAGAAAACAAATGTATTTTAAAAATTAATTTTGAGCATACAATTTTTTAATACATTTTTTTTTAATAATTCAATGCACCTTATTGAAAGAAAGTTAAGGTCGCATTAAATTGTTAGTTTTTAGAGTTTATTTATAGAAATCATAAATTTTATAAATACTCGTATTAAAGGAACCCTTAGAGCTTTTTGAAAACCTTGATTTAATAACGCAATATTCGGTGGCCGGATGCCATCATAAGGGTTGAATAATTGAGTTGAAATAATTGTTTAATGTATTGCGAACAAGAGCATCGAGATGCTCCGTACCTTTACTTTGAAGCTGTGATCCACTTAGCATGCTGTTAATATGGGTAACTCTGTTACGTTTGCAGTGTAGAGTGCTTCCTGCGCCTCCTTATGTCGCTAAGTATTCCATGCTCTAAAATTAAATCAGGTTTCCAACACATTTAATATGAACGTTCATCTTTGAAAAGTAAGAATATACTGTTCAAAATAAAACCCCTTACGGCACTCGCCACAATAATCAGCTAAATCATATTTGTGTATTTTTACTTTTTTCCTAAGTTTAATATTTTATTGGATAATATGTTTAATGGAATGCTTATGAATGGTGTCCATAGAATGTTTATTGTCACTGGAAATTAATTCACGATTTATTAATTAGTGATTAATTAATTACTAATTGAAAAAGTCACTTTACAGTGAATTACACTTAAAACACTTTTCTTTAAATCACTTTTTAGAATGCTTACTCGTCTATGAACACTTAACTATTGCTCGTAGCACTTTATTTAACATTCGATAAAACTTTTCGACAGAAAAGCAAAAGCAAAGCTTATAATGACCATTGATCCCAAGTTATATGTGCACATCAAAAATGAAACCAAAGTCAGAGATTTGTGGCAAAAACTTCAGAAGTTATTTGATGACAGCGGATTCACAAGGAAAATCAGTTTACTTCGAACATTGATATCCATACGACTTGATAATTGTGAAACCATGACTAGTTATGTGAGTCAAATCGTCGAAACTGCTCAAAGACTTAAAGGTACAGGCTTTGAAATTAACGAAGAGTGGATCGGATCATTGCTTTTGGCGGGGCTGCCAGAAAAGTTTGCTCCAATGATTATGGCAATAGAGCATTCTGAAGTTTTTGCCACAAATCTCTGACTTTGGTTTCATTTTTGATGTGCACATATAACTTGGGATTAATGGTCAATATAAGCTTTGCTTTTGCTTTTCTGTCATTGGCGTCACTTAAATCGACAGGAATGGCGTCGATATCTATACCTTCCAAGATGAGAAAATTTCTAGCCGCAAACGCCCAGTCATCGTAATTGTCCCTTCAACTTGGGCACGTTAACTAAATAACTTCCTGACGACATTATTTGCTGTTCACGATACGATTCCACTATTATATTAAATCTTAGTTTTGCGATGGGCCCAAAACCTAATAAAACGAATGAAGGTGGCTGAACAATAGACAATTATTTATTTACCTTTTTTTCATAGACTATATATATTCTAGTACACATTTAAATCACTACGTGGCGCTGGTATCGAGTTAATTAATATTATTTTGATATAATTAAACATATTTTAACAATCCATTTCTCGTTTGTAATAGTCGCATTTATTTATTTCGCCACTTAAGTAAGAACTCGCTTGATTATTTTGCTCGATATATGTCGCTCCGAATTTCCACAACTGGGCACACTGCCGTCATCCTGCGCGTACTTTGCACCGATCGAAATGTCAAAACAACAACTCTGTATATATGGAATACGCTGGTCTTTCGAACCTCCTAGATTATTTAACTTTGTGTTTAGGAAAATATTTCCGTCGCTCCTAGGTTGTTTCGGACGCTTCCAGAATGTTATAGTTAACATGTAGTTTGCCATAGGCTGTTTACGATCCTGCTATAGTGTTGTGATATATAACAAGAGATTCGAACAATGCGCTATTCCTTTTACTTACCATTTCGTTTTAATATGAACAATGATGCACAGTACAAAAGTAAATTCCCATTTTCAATTCCCACATTTAGAGAGTTGCACAAAGCTAAGAAGTAGATAATAACCTAATGTGACGCGTTATATATTGACGGATATAAAAAACTACAATTTCATGTATTTTATGTTTGAATCAATCATTTTAGTACACTAAGGCCGGTACCGCACTATGCGGGTCTACCGCTGCGTCTCTTTGGTCGCGGAACGTCGCTACATTTCTTTCCAAACAATATGCGCTTATCAAACACACTAAGGGGATGATCGGTAGATCCATTAGCTTTGCCGATTTGACCCGACGGAAGAATCGTTTAGTGTGGCACCAGCCTTAGAGTGTAAATTGACGAGGAAAAAATAACTTCAACTCTCTTGATAAATTTTTTACGAAATATTTTCTTTAATGTGTTGAAGACTTTTTCATGGTTGTCTCACAAAATTTCCACCATTATTAAGGCTTGTTTAGGTCAAAACACACAGGTTCTCAGAATAGGTTAGGAAAAAATCTTTTATTTTTAATTTTTGTGGTTTTGTTTTGCGCGCTATTGTTTGTGCGTAATGGGTCTGCGCGCTATTTTCGGGGTTGTACTGCGCGCTTTAGCCTTGCAGGCAGTTGCATTCGCGTTGTCTTTTATGCAATTGTCGAGGTGCTTTATGAACATGCCTCTCTCTTCTTGGCTCCGGTGACGTCATTACTAATTTAATACTTTCCTTTCATATCTTTAAATACCTATACTTTATCTTTACTACCGGTGTGACTTTTTGCTAACAATTTCTTTACACAATATTTTTATCTAAGAAGATAAGAATGGACATTTATAAAACAATTTAATTAAATTTAATTAATTTAAATTATTAAATTTAATTAATAATTTTTATCATTTAATCATTTAATGAATTAAAAAGGCAAACATAAAAATCAAAACAACGAAAAAATATTTGGCTGCTTCCGGGATATTTTTTCGTTGATTTGATTTTTCTGTATGCCTTTCTAATTGATTAATAAATTTTGTTTTCAATTTCACAGAACTTTGTTCCGAAAAATTGCAACTTCACAATAAAAATGTGTTCTTGAATATAATATACGTACATGTACACTTAAAATACCGAAGGGAGCGAAAATTTGCAGGCGAATTCATACATCTTTTATATCTTAAGCCATATACTCTAGAGGAGTAACCCAAATACACCAAGGACCCAGGGCCATTCCATTAGCAAAAACTCCCATATCGGGTTTTTTCATCTCCGCCTTACCTATTCTTTCGCCATCCAGCTTGGCATTATTTTAATGTTAAGGCGGTCTCCTCGGTACACCGCAAGACGAGGCAAAGACACTTGTGCGGAGCGGCGAGGAGTCCGCACAAACCACTTCCAAAGTTTTTGAACAGTAGCTATTTAGAATGGCAGATTTGGTCTTTGTGTGAAACCATTTGTTTACTTTTATTAAATAGTAAGGTAACTAGGAGCAGTTTAAACTGAGCAAAGATTTTTTAATTTTTTGAACAGCCGCTGTTTTTGTATCAGATGTTGAATCAGACTGGCTGTCGAACTTGGCCAAAATGTTTATGAGGTTATTTTTATGTCATTAAATAACGGAGGGCAAGGAGAAATAATGGATAATGGAGGTATCATGATTCTGAATCATGATGGAAGAAAGGGAATTGAAATTTTCCTAAATATGCGTCTTGAACTCTTTTGCAATAGTTAATAATTTTATGGAAATCTTTCTTAAATTTTATATGTTCCAATCGTGCGCATTGCATATGAAATTTATTAATTCGAAATTTTTTAGCCATATAATATTTTATCTCGATTTATTTATTTAATAAATGTAACGTATACACGTTTATTCCCTTAAATTATATAAAAACAGACTTAGAATGCAAACAAAGTAGTTACAGGGCGAAATTAGCATGCGCATTTCATCCAACTATATTCCAACGCAAATTATACAACACATCATGTGTTTTTTTATGTAGGCCAAAGAAAAATAATTTCTTACACACACTAAATTTTTCAAATTTATCAGCAAAACTCTATTAGCTGTTCTTGTACCAAAAACCCACTTTTTTTATTAAAAATCCACGCTTCTCGAATGAAATGTTGAGTTGTCAGTTGATGTATATAAGTATATAGTTAAAACACACAGTGACGTTGAATTTTCTATTCGTGTTTGTGTGAATATTAACTTACTAATCTTCTATTAGGGTAGCAAATATTTGCACAGGGTGTTACCTCGGGGTGGAAGCCGAGAAATAGGTTTTCTGGCACGTTTGCCTCGAAGCCTGGCTCGAAGCAACCAAGCCAGCTCGAACTGTATGGCTTTATTTAAAAAGGATACAATTTTTAATATTGAGCTCCCTCAAGATTCATATAAATGATTTGATCTTTCGAAACAATAATCTGAAATAACGTCCGGATCCATTTAAAATTATGAAACGTTCAATATCGATGGAATAAAAATGACAATTTACGGTCCATCGAAATAATTATCAATGCATGTAGTGATATAAATTTATTTTGAAGAAATTCTGACCAAAGTCAGTTTTATAACCCTAAAATTTATGTAAGGTTATACTTATAATAAATAACAATATCCGCCTCATCCCGTAGTATAGTAGAATTTTTTTATTCGTAACTATCTAAACTATACTTCGTCCATAATATGAAAACGTTACTACCAATAAAATATGATAGCTATCGTGGTTGTATAGAAAATTTATTTAAAAAAAAGCAAGAATGGTATTTTCGAGATTATTTCATTTTTCAAACCGTTTTATATATTAATATATACCTACATAACATAACTCATACAGAATGAGATAATTGGAAGAAAACTCTTGAGGAGAACTAGGGGTTGTATAGCCAATTGTAATGATGATGATGACATAACATAACATGATATCCTGTCACAAAAATGATGTCACCATGGGACATATATATACTAGCAAAGACTGTTTTTGATGCGGTATTGTAAGCCAGCACAGAAGATCTGTGGTACTTTATAGTAAATTGTTATTTTATTTTAGTTGTGTGGGTTTCAAGACCTTACGTCACTAGTCTAGATAAGAAAATTGATTATATTAATATACACCTTACGATAAATTGCTATTTATAGAGATTTTACTACAAAGATTCTCACTGATACTGATATCTTTAAAAAAGTCTATATCTTTAAAATAATTGAACACCTTCTTACGAGGTAATAACGTAATTTAATTAATTTAAATTATATGAGATATTTTACTGTTTACTATTGTATAAGAATATTAAAGTACCTATGTTAAAATTTTTCTAGAATACAAAACTGGATTTTTTTGCCAGGGGGACATCACTACCTAACTAATTTATTTAAAATAAATGTATTTATCTATTTACATGTATACACAGCTCTAAAGCCTTTCACTTTATAATTTGTACAAAGTTGATAAATAATAGATAATAGAAATAATATATTTTAAAAATTACAAATGTGGACATAAATTATTTAGAAACATAATCAAGAACAATATAAATGTAGTTTCCTGAAAAAACCTTTTATTCCATCTTCACTCATTAAAATTTCTCCATTCACTGACTTATAGTTTTCCGTACCATATTGAGATTTTTCCACCTCCTTCTAGAAAAAAATTTATGTTTTCCCCGAAATTCTTAAACATTTTCAAACCTTCTTCTCTTTTCAACCGCTTTTTCCTTTCTATATATATAGAAGTTTCACAGAAAAAAAGCTATTTTTTATATGGAAAAGTAGGTACGGAAGTCTTTTTGGGTGATCATAGAGCTTACTGCCTATCGTACGGTTGGCTTGTGGAATTACTCTACACAATGTAACTTTTACCACTTCCACCCATGATAGACTACCACTTCTATCAAATTTTGTAGCCTTGAATTTGAAGCCACAAAATTACTAATGGACCACCAGCTCTGATATATTCGGCAGCAACTTACTACATATTCACTCATTATCATTTCTCCATTCACTGACTTATAGCTTTTATACTATTGTTTTCCGCACCACATGAAGATTTTTTCACCTCCTTCAAAAAAAATTTTTTCCCCAAAATTCTTAAATATTTTCAAATCATCCTCTCTTTTCAACCGCTTTTAAACCAATTTCCCTATATTTTCTTACAAGCACTGTATAAATCTTTTGCTCTTGCGTATTTATCTCCACTTATTGTCACGAGATTTCATTCCTTGCTTTTCTTTTTTCTTTCATTGATTCTTTAATGTCATCATCCACCCATGCATCCCCTTCCTTCTTTCCTGCTTAGCTTTTGTTAAATTTCTTCGCTAATTTATAAAGGGAAGTTTTTAAGTGATCCCATGCATCACGTATCCAAGTTCACTCACCCTCCTTACACTCATTCAAGGATTTTCCTTTCGAACTTCTCCCTAAAATCGTCATTATATAAATGATCATTTTTGATTCTAGACAGAGCCGGTACAGATTTTTTCCTGGACTGCCAGCCTTCAAACAAGTTTATTCTCGAAACTACAAAAAAAATGGTCAGTATCCATCTCGGTGCCCCAAAATACCCGAATGTCAACAGAAGCGGCCCTTACTTTAGACTCAACCACAGCAAAATCAATAATCGATCTTGCATTACCTCGCTCCCTTGCATATGAATGGATTCTTTTGTGATAAAAAAAGGTATTTGACTTTTACCATTCTCATTAATCTTCCTGTTACCGTACACACCGAGGGCTGACTCGAGAGCATCCCTACGAGTTCTCACCCAGCTATTCAGATCACCTGCGAAAATAATTCTTTTATTGCTCCGTTTCACATTCATTACATCCCTAACATTCGTCCAAAATTCATCTTTCACTTCATCCTTTTCATAATTAACCTATAACTAGAAACACCCCCCACCATTATTTCTTGGAAAATTTTTCTTACGGTAATTATTAGTTTAAACAAGATTTTCAATTTTAAAAATAAGTCATACTTGTGGTCTTTATGAAAATTGGTGTGGAATATTGTTTTTTAATATGTTTTTGAGGAATGTTTATTATCATACTTAAATATTAGATATTGGTTTATGAAACGACGGGATAACGAGAGTATGAATCAATAAATAATTGATTCAGTCATATTTATATATTCCGGTAAAATAATTAATTCACAGGTGCGAGGGATAAATGCCGAATCAAATGAAAACTCTATCGATATACATCTGATGCCCGTAGGGCCTTGTCTAGAAATAAGGCCGTAGCCAGTTGTTTGGTACAAGTACTAAATAAAGAACATAAATGTTGATTTAATTATCTTTTTTAAGATTTTACTTGCGTACAATTACGCCGTTTCTCCGTGGGTTAAGCAGAGTGGATAGAGGGCCAAACTTTTCTGTCTTTACACACAACTCTCGCCTCATCCACTTCACACATCTTTGCATGCAAGATTGACAGTTTTTGAGGGGATTTTAACGGGATTATCTTCCGGTATCTGGTTGCCTGGTCGTGCCACGTGTTCCGCGGTCGCTCTCCCTTTCTGGCATCGTCAATTGCATTATAGGGATATCTTTCTTGACCTTCTTTCCTCATTCATTTCCTCAACATGCCCAAACCATCTGAGCGACAATTTTTTGATTCTTTTAATTATGCTAAGATTAGTTTTACATTTATTTCTAATATCTTCATTATTCATTTTTTCATAAATGGATTTGCTTCACAAACGTCTAAGGGATCTCATATTCACTCCATTCGATCTATTTTCGTTCTTCTTCTGACAGTTCCAGGCTTCACTTCCATATATCCGTGTTGGTACCAGAATTTCATTATGTAACGTTAGTCCTACCTCGGTGGACATATTAAGAAAAATTACGAACGGAAGAATACGTTAAGAAATTGAACATTATAATCTATGCAAGCCTGAAGAAGAAGCCTTAAATAGTCGACAAAACTCGTTTAACAATGGTTGCGCATTCCTATTCATTTTAGTATCAATATTTTCTTTTTATTTTAACGCTGTTAAAAATATACTATTGCTGATCAAGATTGTGAACTCACCTTTATGCTCTTTATATAAAGTTCGGGGACATTAATATAATCAGCTTTGTACTAATCTGCTTTATCCCGAAAACTGAAAATATTAACAAGAAAAGAAAATTTTGGTTCCATTAAGTTTCATTATAAAAATAAGATAAAGACATTTCATGAGATTATAACAGAGGTAAGGAATAACGAAGTCGGTTAAAATCGCGTTTTACTTCCATGACTACTTAAAATTCTATTAACAGACAAACTTTGAGACTTTTTTACACTCCAAGGGTGGCAAAAACGTTGGGGGGCTACAAAGAGCTTCATTTAATATTATTAAAATCATTTAAAGATTTTATTTTGCCAAGATGCACCACCCTCTAATAAATGCACGAGTGTGTTGAGTGTTGACGAAAATGCATTATGTAAATTAATTTAATAATCTCTAGAGACAAATATGAGTTAATTAAACCTTATATTTACCCAATTAAAAGCATAAGGAAAACCCATGTAGTGGATAAGTGGTAAGTGGCCTGATAAATAAAGTTTCAGATCGATCGTGATCGTGATAACATATTCAAGTTAGAGATGGCTGGAAAGGGCGAGTATCAGGGAGAAACATGACGACTTTCTGCTCGATGGACCAAAACAGATGAAAAACGCTTTAAGCTATCCTTATATAAGGCTTCGAACCGCGAGCAATAACAATAACAAGTTACTACAAGTCCTAATGTAAAGAGGCGACCAATTGTAGAAAAAAGAAGACTATTTTGATATATGAGTAATATCTTCCTCTTTGACTGATCATCTTATTTGAGATCAGATTTGAGTTCAATGTTCCTTAAGATGGTGTAGTTCTCCCAAAGTTTTGACGTAGCTCACCTGGCTGTACGAATTCTCTTTCGGACCGCATCGTTAAACCTTCCGTTTCTTGAGTCAAGAGGTTCCAATCCGGGATCTATACTAGTAAATAATATGTATCAAATTTGTACCCACCAAAAAATTAAAGGTTTGATAGAACCCAAATGGTATTTTTCGACGAAACTAAATGCACTTTTCATGCAGTGACTCAAATAAAATGTGAAATGCATTGTAATTGAGTTATTCGCTAAATTTATTTCAAAAATTAAAGAAATTTTCAGCTTTAAAGTGTATTATTGAGATAAAATGTAGTTTTGCATCAATGTGATGAAAATTTTCGGTGCATTAGTGTATTATTTTGATTTAATATTTTTACGACGATTATTTTTGATAAAAAACCTATTTTTGTTTTTAATTACACCAAACAGGTTCGGAACTTGCTGACGTGTATTAGCACTGTACTACGTATTAGGCATTTTATGATTTAAAAGAACGGTATGCTTTTGTATTGGAATAAAAACAAGCAACCTGAATATTTTAAAAGAATAACAGTTAGTTGGGTCCGCTCTGTACTCACTACTTCAATGAAGTACTACATTACATGTAAGTGTACACTTCACACCTTTTGTTTAGTGTAGTGCACACTACAAATCACACAAACTTCAAAGTTATTAAAAGTACATAAGTACATACTTCAAATAGTACACTTCGTTTCAAAGCGAACACTACAAAGTACACACATTTCAAAGTTATAGAAAGTACCAGTATATACTTCAAATAGTACATTTAATATTTTTTGTAAATCGAAACAACCCCCCCCCCCCCCATGGTTTGAAAAATTTTGGGACCGAACGAAAAAATCTCTGGAAACTGAAACATCAACCCCTCCCCCAATGGTTTTGAAAATTTTCTAGTAGTACACTTTTCAAGTTTTCAAGAAGCACTTCTTGTAAATGATTACTATTTTGTAGTACTACAATTAATTCACTTTATTAGTTCACTTTGTATAGTTTTCACTACAAATGTAGTGTACACTTTGTAGTAAGAAGCACTTCTTGCAGGTGATTACTATTTTGTAGTACTACAATTACTTCACTTCATTAGTACTCCAATTTTGTTGTACTACAATAGTTCATTTCCCTCATACTACAATTACTTCACTTTATTAGTTCACTTCATGTAGTTTTTACTACAAATGTAGTGTACACTTTGTAGTCTTCAAACTGGTGAACGTGTGTGTGTTGTAGTCTTCATTTTGAAATATAGTTTTTCCCTTCGCTATTTACAGTATTTATCTAAAATCATTATTGTAGTAAATATGTCTATTAAGTAATTTATTTAGTCAAAAACAATGAGAAATAATGCAAAAATTCTCAAATAATAAATTACAAATCAATTGTGACTTCAAACGCTGATATATCGAAACGGTATTTGCACTAAACTACTCTTGGTGACACATTTATAAGTGAAATAAAATATGACACATACATGTCACTCCCATACCCTGTCGAGTTAGTGACTTTTCCTTGAAGTGTGTCGGGAATATTTTAAACTGCATACAGTTCTAAATAATTAGATTGGTGAGAAATTGTATACAGACCGCCTCAATTAACATCAGGGCGTGAATAAGCCGAGTACTCCTTGTGTGTTTATATGGGGTTATTAAGGCGGGTGGCGTTTTAATCCTGTTTGGAATTTTGTTTCGGGCGGTAATGTTTATAATACGTTTTCAGACGCAAACTCAAACTTTTCGAGTGAAGGTTTTAGGAGGTATTCGGCCCCGCGCTTTCATTCGCTCATTAGTAAATGTTTCCAAGTTGTACAATGTGTACAATGCAATTTAATAACACTTAGCTGAATAACTTTATTGATCGGGGCCGATTTTCTAGTACTTGCGTGCCTACGTAGCGTAGGCCCGGCCTACGGCTGTTGTGTGCATCCTTTGTATGTGTTTTTATTAAATTATAAATTATAAATACATAATAAATTAAAATAAAGGTAATCTATTCATTTTGTTTATAAACTCATCCGTAACAAAGATAAATATGCATATACGTAAACAAAGTAATATTCTCTCCAGAATGAAATCAAAACAGATAAAATATAAAAGCTGCTTGGTAAAATAAAATAAAAATTATTAAAAAACAAAAATCAATTTGTATCAGAATAGTGAACTAAAGTTAAGGAGTGAGATATAATATGTGGGGTATAAAATCAAAGGCAGCATTATCCAAAAATATTTGAATACAATCATCGAGGATTGCCAATTTGTAATGTATTTAGATTTAGATTTAGATTAAGAAACAAAGCTTATGAATTTATAAAAAAAAATGATTTTGGAAAGGACAGATACACAAAATCTAGAATTCAATATATTTTAATTCGTAATTCTCGGTGTATGCATCTTTCAAAACATTTTTTTAATTTTTTGGGTATTGCTGCCTTTTCTTTTATACTTCACATGTATATTATTTGTAGGTAACCATGTTAGATAAGATTTTTTTTAAATGTATAATATTTATATATCTCAAATTTGTTTTAAAATTTTTCTAAAACTGCAACATCACAGATAACAATATATATATTGTGCTATACAGGAATTATGCGTCGAGTATGGCGCTTCATCCTGTAATCAGCAAGACAAATAAAATATTCTATTGTTGACCTGAAAAGAGGCCTTTCGTTTTTGAGTCAAGCTCACTGCGATAAGTTGGCGGACCTGAAATGGCATTTTGATTTAACTATGGTTGTGAGGTGTTACTCTGCTACAGTTTTGTCACTGACCAGAAACAATGAATTTCGGTGTTTTTAGACCGATTGCTTAGCCTGGAATAATGGTATTCAGCGCCAACAGTGAGTGCAGAGAAAATGGCGTAGGAACATGTTCCCACTGGCTGGCGTAAATGTCGGAATTTGTGTTTGATGTACTCGATAAAAATGATGCACAGAGAAACTTCAGATGCATATTCTGTTACAAAGTTAACAATATTCTTTTAATAATAGTAAGAAATATCGCCTTGTGCGCGATTTATATGTTGTATCAAAGTACAGAACTTTTGAAATCATGATTTCTGAAAGCAGAATGTATTTTTTGTCAAATAAAAAGTAAGTATTTTATTCTCAACATGAATTCCAAATTCAAAATATTTTCATAGAAGAACTACGTTCTCAATTTTGGCAGGGTCTCATTCTGATAATCCCATTATCCTATATTCTCAATCCTTTACAGGGCGTAAGCCAAAATCGGTCGATAAATCACATTTCAAGGTCAATTATTCAATTATTAAGAACGTTTATTGGTAGATGAAGCTTGCTTCAAATCACTCGCAACCATTTTTATGTGCAGTATGCCATCCGGCTTTTGAATCACAAAATATAAAAGGCCCAATTAAGGGCTTAATAGCAATTATATCTTTGCAATACATAAGTTATAGTACCGGTCGACACTGGAAAATGTGTGATAGCTGCAAAAAATATTTTCTCCTCATTCACAAAATTCCAAGTTGTACATTAATTGTATATGAATTGTATGTTTATAAAATTTCCTAGGGATGTGACTAGCGCCCACACAGGCGTGTGCATTCTGAGTCCACCGTCGGTGAATCTTTTATTTTACCCACCCCGTGTTCGGTCCCTTATTAAAAGTTTCCCAACTCTGCATCTGTACGTAATGCAGCTGGGAAAAATCGTGATTTCATTACTGCAACAAAATGGCGTCCTAACCTGATGTGGGTGCGGGACGGACATGATGCCGTCTCTCGCTCATCCTATTTCAGTTGTAAATGTATTCCGGACGTTGTACACTCATATAAGCAATGTGTACTTGTATATAAAATAATTAATAGGTACTGTTTTCAAGAGAGATTCTTAAATGGGCAATTCGCATAATTACTATTCGATAAAAACTAATAATTATTGTTCTGCCCGCTTAATTAATAGCCAGTCCATCCCGATAATTCAAAGTACATTCGATTCAGACTATCTTTTGCGCATTATTATTTAAAATACACATTTGAAAATTCCATTATATAAATGCTAACGAAATATAAAATAAAATTGTTTGAAGATGAAGTTTTAATATTGCGATTTTCAATAAAAATTAAGAATTTAAAGAAATATAAAAACGGTTCAAAATCAATAAACTAAATATTACAAAAACTGAGTGTTTGATAATTGGAAACAATCTCGAATAAAGTCTCATTAGAAGATGAGATATTATAAAACGTAGACAATATTAAATATCTAAAAACAACATTTACAAAAATACTGAATACGTTGTGAAGAAAATTGCAAAAACGTGCCTTACTTAGAAATATAAACTTATATTTAATATATAAACTTATAGAAATTGCATTCAGCAATTTCTCAATAAACTTATATGTTTAGTTGAAGAATTTATATTTCTAGGTAAGGCACGTTTTTGAATTTTTTTTTCACAACGTATTAAGTATTTTCGTAAATGTTGTTTTTAGGTATTTAATATTGTCTACGTTTTATAATATCTCATCTTTAAAGAATTCTTTAATAACCTTCAAAAGACAAAACAAAATATACGTACACAAAATAGATGAATTTAAAATTTAATTTAAATTTTTAAAAAATTCGAAAAAGAACAAAAAAAAAGACTTGTTTATAAAATTATATTTGTGTACGTTTTTTAAATATTCATTTAATTATTGAATCACGTAAGTAATATGGATCTAAATAAACATTGAAAGAAAAAAAAAACTGCACAGATTGCATTTTTCTCTTCTA
Organism: Agrypnia vestita; assembly: GCA_016648135.1. Classification (NCBI taxonomy): domain Eukaryota; kingdom Metazoa; phylum Arthropoda; class Insecta; order Trichoptera; family Phryganeidae; genus Agrypnia; species Agrypnia vestita. The sequence continues at coordinate 15,592 of JADDOH010005783.1, read as the reverse complement.
AAAAATTGTTAGATACAGTTGAAATAATTATAAAAAATTTGATGCACATGTGTTCGTATTTTCTTAATTAAAAAAATATAATTAAATCAAAACCGCAGATGCACGAAACTCGAAGTAATCCTCGTTGGCTTGCGGACTAAATGAATGCCACACTTTCCATACAAGATTAGTCACGTCGCCCGTGATGGAGTCCACATTACTCTGCCTTTGTCTGGTGGAACTTTCTAGAATGAATGTAATTATATTTTGTATTCACAGCACTAATGATGATGAATAACTTTATACGTAGCCGAAACAAAACCGAAATGGTTTAAGCCGTTGAGCGCTTGTTGGCAAAATAATTAAAATTGATTGTCGAAAATATCCCAGCCAAAGCGCGTCTAAGTAATAAGCAAGTGGGCTCGTGTGGTTGGCTGGATTTTACCTTTGAGTGCCAAAATAACGCCGCGACGCCTGCCAAACTTTCAGATTTCACCCATTCGTCTTATATCTTAATTATATTTCTCAAACGGTGGGCTCTGGCGTAGCGATATTTACACAAATTATTCCGTCTTTAATTAGTACATTAAACCGATTCTTACTAGCACGTAATATCCAATCAATTGTGAGATATACGGCTTCAAAGTACCCAAATACCTGCCAAAAATTTGGACGCTACATTTATTTTTTTTATATTTTTAAGAATAAAGGACACACTTTCTTTTACTTGAATATATTGAGACACGCCTTGTATAAATAATTGATGACAACTTAAATTATTTCAGATTTTTTCATTCTCGCACACATCAATTTTTTTTAACGTTTTTCAGTGTGAAATATAGCTGAATATGGAATTGATATGCACAAATATCTAGAAGTAAAGTTATTAAAATTATAATATTTCAATTGTGTTGCGCCTAGGGATATTAGAAAGGAAAGCGATGTATTTACTTTTGAGTGGTTTGTAAGATTTGTAATATAATTAAATGATTTTTATTTTCATCATATGATGACTTCCAAATAAGTAACAACAATCCCTCATCAATCATATTGTTAATCACACATAATTAAAAATTCAATCGATTTCCAGCCTTGTTATTCACACTGAAAAGAACAAATTTGCATCCATACTTTGTATACAATTTGTTTAGTAGTTTTTTTTTAAACATTCTTCAAATATTTAAATCATTTTTGCACTAATGGTGACACATAATATTAGTTAAAATGATTATATGATAATAAAATTATACTTTGATAACAAAGAGGCACACATGCTTATAGCAATTTAAATTTTTGTAAGTACTATTAAGGAGACATGTAGGTATTATCATACATGTCGATATTCCCATTGTTCCCAGTTCCTTTATACTTTTTGTCTATACCTAAATGTTTTTTTAAATTTCTATAAGTTTTTTTGGTCCGTACGCAACGTCAGTGCTGAAGAATTTGTCAATATTAATAAAATATGAGGATGACATGCATCCTTCTTCTTATGTTTAAAATTCCGATATCTTTTTGTGTCACGTTTGACAAAATTGACATCTTTCATTGGAGTAAGGTGTCAATTGACTTTGAAATGCCCGTTTGTAACCTTTTTGTTCCGAATATATTTAATACATTTTTGAAATAGTAAGCAAAGAAGTCTTTTGTCAGATTTTTTAAAATTGCTGAAAAAAATGTAACGTAATATTGCTGTAGGATTGATTTCTCATTATCATTTAATAAAAATGGCTTTTCAAAAATAAAACATCATAAAATGAACGCAAGTCGTAAAAATATATTGGTGTAGCACGTTTTTAATTTAATTTAAAAAATATTTTTTATTAATATTTGTGTTACACACAATATTTGATTAATTAGGAGCAGTCCCTCTCAATATCAAGTATAATTCTTCTTCTTATTTTTGTGTTCTATCCGTACAGCTCTACAGTAGACTGGCCAAACCACTGTCTCGGGTTTTTCAGTCATCATGTTCTCCTTTTTCCAGGGCCCCGACTTCCGGGAATCTTTGTCTGCATTATGAGACGCAAAATCTTGTACTTCTCTGGATGTCTCATTAAATATCCGAATATTAAAGTTTTCATATTTTAATTTTCATAGCTTCTTTTTTCAGTCATTCGAACCATAACACATTAATTAATTTATTCATATTTTTATATATTGTCACGGAATTGCAGCTGTGTAAGAAAATAAAGAATTAGTATTCTATTACTTGACTTAAATCACTGGACACGAATTTGAGCAGAGCACTATACTTTGATTCGCAGTTATTTTGTAATTTGCACTACTTGCCACTCCTGTATATTTCGCATAAACGTAGAAAGGTACTTTTCTATTTCACTTTGCCAGTCCCCGTTTCACTTTATCAGGTTCCCAATTCGCTCTTTCTTCTATGGTCCTGTGTCGTTTGTCAAACAATTCTCATTCTAGGTGCGTTGCCGGTTCGAGGTTTGACTTCATTGCAAAAATCTCCCGATTTAAATTTCGTAAATCTTTATTATCATTGATTAACATTCAATATATATAAACGTAACAAACGTATCTGGTTTCTATGATTGCCGAATATTTTTGGTGAAACTTTTATACCTTTTAATTGTGTAACAATATTTATTTAGGATTCTCACAGTCAATTCTAAATGTAATTTTTGTATAGTTTTAAGAGATGCAATCATGAAGACAAGCAAGGCAAGACTAACATTCAATGTGAGGTAGACAACATAACTTTTTTGGGCACACCTAATATATGCAGCGCGCTCGCTCAAAGGTTATGCAATTACATCCAAAAGTAGCTCATAAATATTAGTTTTATTTAATTTTTAGACTTAATTTGATATACTTATTTTCCGGGAAAGAGTATGTATGAGAGATATTGTAACATGAGCAATGATGGGTTGGTATGGAAACGTGATATTGTTTAATGGTTGGTGATAATTTAGTAACAAAATCCTCATAGCAAAATTTTCTACTATTTATTATATTAATTTCATTGTACTTCTATCTATCCCTTTCTCTCTCGAGTTTTAATGAGTATGATTAATTGCTACGTGGTTTTTGAAATAATTCGCATCTTACGAGTGAAGGTTGAGAAATTCATGGAATTGAGGATACAAAATAATTTATCAAATGTCCTCTTTAATACCCTCGAAAAAATATTTCCGTTTTTAATACACTCAAAAGTTTGTTTTTGGTCCCAAATATGCCGAAAGTGCAACTTTAATATCTTCGTCGTCCATAAATTTCTGCCTTGTACGATTTTTTTTATTTGATATAATAATAAATAAAAGAGCCTTACCTGGACTTTAGGGAGGATGATTAAACATTTGGAAGCCACAGCAGTAAAAAGAAGCTAACGCAACATTGCAATATATAGCTATAATCTTTATTGAAGGGGCATGAGACTTTTGGCACTAACCTCGCAATGACTTTGAGTATCCTTCAAGGATGATGATGGATATTCAAAATGGTCGACGATAATACACCTTTGAGCTGTTAATTTTTCAGGATAACGATATCTGAAAATATAGCTGCATAGGCGACGTGAATATTTTGACTTTGGGTGCAGACTTTTGACATACCTAGTTGCCGATGAAGGATATTTAAAATGATTGTTGGTGATAACTTGATAGTCCAAATGTTCTTCAAACTGTTTTTTTTCAATTGGGCATCTTTCAAAGGGCTGTTCCGGAATCAGGTCATCTTCTATCGACTTCTTTTCTTACTCAAAAAGGCTATTGCACTTGTAAACCGAGGTTTCCTAAGAGAAACCGTCCAGCAAAATGTTAATAAGTGTTTTTTTATACTCTCAGGAGTTTAATGACGCCTCGAAACTCAATTTTATCCGTACGTGGGATTTTTTACATTTGACTTGCAAGCTCGAATCTCAAAGAATATCAATGCAATCAAGACCTAGTTCATATGTATAGTAAGTAATACATGAGTTATCCTTTTGTTTCTATCAACTCTTCTTCTACGAATTTGTTGACCTCCAATGCTTGGATATAATTACAATATATTGTAAACGTTATAAATCAATACAATACGCTTTATATGTGATCTTGTTAAAAAATAATTACACAGGGCACTTTTAAATATATACTTTGTTTGTAAGCGTTTGTAAGCGTGTAAGCGGTTTTTTATTTAAGCGAATTCCCATTTTTCATTTTTATAAATTGGCTTGATGAGTTGAGAGGCCACAAGGGCACCATAATGATATTGCTTTCGTTTAATTAAAAATTTGTGTTTTTTTATTATTTTACCCGAAATGAAACGCCGGAAGAGACGGTAAATTTCTGTACACATTAAGTGTTTACTCACTCATTTAAATGATTTCTATTGCAATTAAAATTAAGAGATGATAATAATGATGTGCGAAATAAAAAACCCATTAAAAAGACGCGAGTGTGAGTATATGTACCTACGTAGGAGTATTGTGTTTGTGCCAGCTTTTACCAAGTTGCCTATACCAAGATCACACATACGCATTCCGCCTATTCACCTGTACTCGCATCTTCTGTATGTATTGTTCGTGCAAGTATTGTAAAATCTTACTGGGCTAGGCTCCTCATGGGACAAATATTTAACATTGTTTTTCGTCGTAATATTAACAACTGAAAAACTCTTTACATATCTCAGATACATGTATAATAGAAACCCTGCGTATAATGTGTTTAAATCTCTTCTTTTGGATTTTTACTACCCAGTGCCTTTTTTATTTGATTGCCATAGGTAACACGACACGATGTATGCAAGGACATACATCGCGACATATAAGCGACACAACATGGATAGTTCCGTGGGTAGAATCGGATGTCTTCCTCACACTCTACATTGGTAACCATCACCATCCTTTACCAAAGATCTCTGATTAATTAAATGAAGAGAGATAAAAAATTAGATCGTTATGGAGGGAACTTGATCAATGCATTGTATTAGCGGCCCTCTTATCCCAGTGGGGACGATACTTGCTTCGAGTGATCCGGGTTCGATTCCCGGTGAGGTCACAATTAATCAATGTGATTTACTCAAGCCTGGGTGTTTTGTGTTTCGTTTCCGTTTCTGTAAGTGACCTCTTAGCCTGTTGAATCAAAAAATTAAAAAAGATAAAATATACCTATTGTGAAAATATAATTAACGAATCATAATTATGTGGCTTCCCTGCCGAGCCACGCACGCATAATCTACATACATGATTTCGATCGCCTTTGCTTGGTCATTCATTTATAGCCCGAGAATATTTAAAAGGCGCCGCCGCGTCTTGCCCATTTCCTTTTATGTCTGTTATTGAATTACTTTATTTGCTCACATAAACTCTCTTCCGTATGTTGAAAATGCAAAATAACTAAATAAAAGTTATTGTTACGAGATTTTACAAAAAAAATAAACTGCACATAATCGAGTATTTTTGAAGGGTTTCAATCATCTTTGAAGATTTTGAAAAACTCTAGAAGTCTGTTGAATGCGCGAGTATATGAACAAGTTCTAGAAATCGGTTACCTTAGATAAACAGCAGCAGCGAAAAACCATATGTAAGCAATAGGGCGAGTGTTGGTGAAGCCATAATAACAAGAAAATATTAACAACCAGAGAATTAAACATACTAGAGTATCTACGCATGGAATTTTGTCGAGTGCGAATTACGTAATAGTGTTCCGGTTTACTTTGATTGCTTTAAAATATGTGTGTTAATCAATTGAAAACAGACTACATAAAAGGTTGAAAATTTTACGTTTATTTACCAAGCTGCCGGGGCAAAATTGGAGAGCACGCTATTCTCGGATTGAGTGGAGGTCCGTTGGTTCGAATCCCGGTAACAGCTAAAATATATTTCATTTATTTGATTTTTCTGTATACCTTTTCTAACTGAATAATTCATTTGTTGAAGCTTTTCATTTGTATACCACCGCCGACGAATCCATGACAATATTTTAAAGCTTTGTATAAACTAGTAAAAACATTTTTGTCTTTTAAAAATGATAAATAATGCCATGCTCTTATACTAGCATGATGAGATATACAGATTTTTTCTATAACGGTATACTGGTGGTTAAAAATAATTCTAACTATATTTTACATGCTGTTATTAAGTTGCACTTGTCAGTCAGCAAATAATCTTTTAATAAATTTTTGAGTATCATTTTCTGATCTAAAATCGCTCTGAAATTTTGTAGAAAGACGCATTTCTGATGACAGTACAATAATCATTCATCAGTTTTATAAAATTAGTTTAATTATTCAAAAAAAGGATATAAAAATCCAAATGAGAACACGATACGTCAACTGCTAAACCTGTTGTTGATTTTACAACATTTAAGAATATTTTGCGAAACTCAATTTGAAATAAGGGCCACACATGCCAACCCCGTCGCAATCAATAAATGAACACTTTAATTAAGTCGCAAAAATTTCACCCCTAGCTTTGTGATAAAATTCATCACTGTGGAAGGCCTCCCCCCACCCTTCATCTCAGGGGAGGAAAGTGTTTCAGGGAAAACAACCCCAGTGTACCTTTTGAAAGTTTTCTCGTACTGGGGGAAGAGTGGTGAAATTTGTATGAATTTGATTTATTGAATCGAAACCGAAAATTGCTTTTGAAAATTAATTCCTTTTTGATTTATGTAAGGTGGATTACAATATTAATTAAGGCACATCCGCACCAACTTATTATCTCAAATATTAGCAGTTTAATAATCATAGATAAGCAGGTTTATAAAAAAAGAAGAAAACTCTTAAAATTTAGAATATGACCTTAATTAAGTTAAGATTTATAAAAATAAGCTTAAGTTTCTGCACTATGGATGACATAAGCTCTGGAAGTTTATTTTGTTTTTGCATTTGTTAAGAAATATTAGTATGGTTTTTAAGCCATTTATATATTTCAGCAAAAAAAAAGTTTAATTTCATGTTATTGTGTTACTATGTTTAATTTTGTGTATTATTTTTAATTTCATGGTAAAAAAATATTTGATTTCATGGTAAAGCGCCCTTGAGGTGAGTACTCGCGAAAATGGCGCTATATAAATTATCCAACTATTATTATTATTATTATTATTATTATTATTATTATTATTATTATTGTATACTTTTTAGAAAAGCATCATTCTTGGACCTTGTTAAAAGTTGATAATGACACTATCCTATCTGATAAATTAATAATAATGGATAAAAGAGTACCGATATATCGGTTGAAATAATAAAAACACACAATCTGCAGTGAAAACCTTGGAATATTCAAAAAATATCATTAATAATATAAATAAATAGATACCCACTAATAATAATAATAATTCTGAGTATAATTACATTGTCTCGTAATTGGTGTAGACTATAAGTATTGTAAGTGACACTTTTGCATATCAGCATGAAATATCTACGGTGCACGCTATCAAAGTTACACCAATAATAAAATAGAAGCTTAGCAGACCGTACGCCAGTATCGCGGGGTTAACCGTTACGGTAGTGGTATCATGTACAAGTATATAAGTTTTGTATTGGGAAGAGCAACTCTGAATAAACTCTTATTTCATGTATGATTGGTAACGCAATGATATCTGTTTATTATATATAGTCAATGAAACATGATAATAATTAGAAACCTCAGCTTTTTTATTTTAGCTTTTGTACTTTAATTTGGGTTGTAAATACTCCTCCCATAAGCTCGAGCTATTGACCCTTATTATGAGAAGTAGAATGTCATTAAAATTTAATAACTTAGATTTAATTTATTACAAATATCATTATAATGTTATTTGTAATAAATTAAATCTAACTACATTAAGTCGTTATGCGATTCTTAAATATTGTCCCATTTGTTGCATCTTTTATTTCCATTGGGAGTCTGCTGTACAATCAAGTAGATTAATATTTAATAGATCTCTGTCCAAATGTAGTTTTTGTAGTCGGTTTTAAATCATTTTTATTTTCATCGCATCTCGTGGGTTTAGACTGCTGTGTGTTTTGATAGTTATAAGAATTTTTATACATTGGTGAAAACATACATTTTTTGGCATGTATTTACCAGATCATCTCTTCTCTGTCATTAAAACAAATTTCCCTTCGCCGATCCGCCTTTTGCGCTAGTTTTTGTCAATAGTATTTATGATAAGAACGCATACATTTTTTTTTACCATGTAAAACTATATCCTGGCGGTAAATTATTTTACAATATTATAGCTGGAAATCTACGAATTATGTTCGTCTACAGTACAGTTACGAATCTGGCACCACTTCAGCTACACCACGCGGTATTAATTTTAGGTACCTTACTTAATCCATGGCAAAGTTGGGGGAACACGATCGCAGGATCAATCCCATGATGCTGGCTGGACCTGATCAGGACCGCTCCAGGTATGCCACCAATCGTGCATAATGGAGACAGATAATACAAGCTGCCATGAATAGAAATATTGATCTTGTATCATGAGCGTAACCACTAACCACAAGAGCGAACAATGAATAACTGTTACTACATATTCGTGTACAACCTGTTATACTGTCATACAGCCTGATATACCTACAACATGTCGAATTTTAAACAATGAAGATGTCATATGACATGTTTGTGTTTAACATGTAACCAATTTGTCAAGAATGAAGCTATAAAAAACGTAAATTAAAGTAAAATTTATAGTAATAACCACTCTGTTGAGAGTGAAGCCATTTAAAGCTGATTATGTGTGACGTAAAACAACTTTGTTAAGAATAAAGCGAAAGAAGGAACTTGTATCACATGTTTCTGTATAATATACTTATTCGTAGTGTACTTATTTAAATAATATCGAACTTTAATTTTTTCCTCGCAAAAATAAATCACGGGAAGTATCCTTTGGTGAAAATGTGTAAGAGACATTCGAATTTTTTCCCGCCCGCACAAAGCATCAGTCGCTGTACACCCGTATGTACAATACTACGGCGGCCGGCAATAGAATAGTGGTCCCTGTGATATCCGACAGCGGGTCAGCAGAATGGAACCCTGATTGGTGGATGTAGGCATAACGTGTACGAATAGATCCGCGTCGGTTCCTGACCACCACAGTACCATATTTTTGTGTATGCTTTTATTTATTAAGTGATACTTGTCTGTCAGTCAGAAATCTTCTAATCAATATTCGACCCATTTCCTGACCAAAAATCACTCTGAAATTTGGTATACAGAGCATATATCTGATGACAATACTATTTGATAATATAATTTATTCATTTTACGATATCATTTTGATTGTTCAAAAATAATACATTTAAATACTGATGCGTTATTATCAAATTATTTATAGCGTGCTTTTTATTATTGTACTAAAACAAATAAAGTAAGGAAATGAAAAAGAATGACGTGGAATTTTTAAAAAAGATTTATTTATTTATAAATATTACATTGTTCTGTAATATGTAGTATACAAGAATGTACATTCATCAATCAATATATAAACAAGACATGCTAACTCTCCCTAGGGAAAAGGATGAAACAAAATGGATAAAGAAACAAAACCACTACAATATCATTGACGAAATTGAAGAATACGTATTTGTTACTGATTTTATAGCAAGACTGGATGTATTAAAATTGATATGATTTTGATAAAATACACACAAGTTCTTAAAAGCAGTTAAAAATGCAAAATTGCTAATAAATTTGACAGATAATCATGTTCAAACACGTCATCCTCTATTGTAGTCATTTGCAAATTGACGGGATTGTTTCTGTACCCCTCACATTGTAAAATACGATTATAATAAAAACGCAGTTAAGGTAATGGTATAAGGTATACAATATTTATTTATTTATTTCAATATACGGCACAGAAGTACCTTTTACATAAATATTTATACAAGAAATCCAAAGAGTAGAACCGCAAAAAATTACACAATTGAAAATATAGTAAAGATAATTGTTTAAAGTTATAACAGTAATTTAAAAAAGGAGGTTTGAAGATTATAAAATAAAACATAATTTATAAAAAGGAAATGTGAAGTATATACAAGATTAAACAAATAGGTATAATAGTTTGTTCGTGATTACATTATGAATTCAGGAAGCAGGTGTAGAACTTTTAGGAGCGAATCTTCATATTGTGAAGAGAAATTAAAAATATCAGAGATATGCGCATAGGTGTTACCTAGCCTTTGCAGATTTGGTAAAAGTGAGTTAAAGTACGAGTTGATTCTATTGTTTGTCACAATAAAATAGCGAAGGTATTTGAGTAGCTCTTTCAGGAACATGAAACACAAATAAACGCAAAATATTAGGGGTGTCTAAATGCGAGTTGATAATTTTGTAGAGTAAAATCAAATCAGATACAAGTCTCCTGCTCGATAATGGAAATAATCCAGTAAAAAATTGTAATCTTGTGTAGTTGATATGTTCAATTGGGATGTGAAGTCGATAGTTAATGTAACTTAGAAATTAGTGTTCGATATTTTTATCAACCAAGTATTTAATAATAATGATAAAACATAGAATTAATTTACAATTCGCCGAGAAGAAAGAAAATGTGAAAAATAATGATAAAAGTAAACAAAAGAATACAATGTAATAAATCTATACTAATTCAAAGAATAAGTATAAACTTTAGGAAAATACGTATATCAGTAACTATTGGACGAGAATATTGTGCAACTTCTTTTAATATGATAATTTGGTCAATTTTAATGAAATCAATTTTACAATGATGAGACTTCCCAGAGCCGTGATGTGCGGGTGTCCAGAGGGGAGCCGACCACCAGGAAGACCACCAAAAAGATGGAGAGAGAGCTGGACATCCTCGTCATGAGACCAAGACTGACCTGTAAACACAGATCAAGGATCTAACAAAAGAAGAAGAAGAATTTTACAATGGATGACTTATTAATTTTATGTCCCCGCTCTGACTTTAGATAAAGTTCATCTACGTTTGGTTATTAGATAGTGGCAATTTTCTATCTAAACCCTTCACATAATGATGATTATTTTAACTGCAATAAAACATTTAAATAATAACCTGCCTTTAATTTTGAAATGGTTGCTTAACAAATCCTTATTTCATAAGTTTTATTATTTATTTTCTTAGAACTAAAAACATTAGTTATAAAATTGTTTTCAATTAGGAAGCCTCTGAAATCAGTTTCAAGATTCAGCGTATCGTCAGAGAGAACAAAGACGTGCATCTTTTGTTTACGGTATTTCTGTTTTCCTTGTTTCTCGTTCGCTAATTGTTTGAAATTTATGAATTTAAATTCAGAGTATTAATAACAGAAATGTTCCGAGAGGGTCTGAAGGCTTCCGCGGAGTGGAATGGAAATAAGGGATGGGGTGATGGGAAGAGGGAGGGGTCAGTCTAACGAAGAGAAATGTATAAAAGAGAGATCATTATTATTAACCCCTCCAGTGCCGATGTATTTAGGTCAGTGAAGAAAATTAGAGCAACTGCTTTTATTAAATTATGTATTTTCAGGTATATTTCAATAAAATATTACTAACTATTGATAAAGGTTTTATGAAGCAACTTATGGAAAAAATTCTTCTGAAAAAAAGTCTATGATTCACGTAAACATTTGATATTATTTATTGTCTATAAATGAAATTGTCTTCATGTATATCTTGTCTATGTTTTACACTTCATCCACAGATATTGCTTATCAAATGTCAAAATGTATGGTGCAATTTTCGAAACTTTAAAATATAATATTTTCTTTAATACTTATTTGAGCGTTAATTCTGATTTATTTTAAATTCAAGACACTCAACCGAAGATACTTCCTTTCAGAAGGATATGTTATGATTATCATAATCTTGGCAAACCGGAAATTCCATACGCCAATACACCCCATATCGTCTGTTGCATTGCTGATGAAGATCTCCTCTATCAACAAACCGCGTGGTACCCTAGATAAAAATACAATAAAAATATAATAAAATATTCCTAACATTATTTCAATATCAAATTATTTAATCCATATATTGACAACTTGTTGTCAGGAGTACATGTTTCACCTACATTTTAGCTGTCACGTATTTTTCGTGTATTTCGAAATGATTCGGCCGTTTTGCATAGACACTCTGGCGATGCAAATTCTAGAGATTACATACGACTGTAGACCAAACATGAACGTGGGCTAACCGTTAACACGGTTACTCTTAAATAATTAGCAGTACTTGTTTCGCAAACACCTACTTACATATATACGTGTTTTTATTCATATTTGTGAAGTTGTAATTTTTCAGAACAAAGTTCTGTGAAATTATTAAAACCAAATTAATTAATCATTTAGAAAGACATACAGAAAAATCTGATTCACGAAAAAATATTAGGTTAATACTGGGATTTTTCCAAAATTTATGTTGACATGCTTTTGATTGTACATATTTTCTTAAAAATAAAATTATAATTCATTTATCCATAAATCTTACAACATTCAATTAATAAAGATAATAAAGTCTTGTATTAAGATGTCTGAGATAAACCAATAGTCGTTTTTGAGGGAGCATTTACCATCTTCGTTAGTTTACCCCTGGGTCTATTGTAATATTTGTGCAGTGAGGGGTTAAATAGCGATCCAATGAGCCCTTGATTTCGGGTGCTCAGGTTCTCTATTCGGGTTTTCCCTAGAAATGGGTTCGGGCTGAGGACCGCCCTTATTTATAATCGGTATTGGATCAAATGCTTGAAGGGTTAATATGCGCTGTCCAATTATTATTAAAACCTTATTTGGGAAATTTTATTTCAAATGTGCGTGTATGGAGAGGATCCGAATCATTGGGTGGAATAAAGTAATAATATTATCATCAATAGAAAGAGTCACGCAGTACTAGTACTTAGGTGCATGGGTGAATGAGCCCTGGGATCCATATCAAGAATTAAAAGCTCGAATAGACATGGCATACCTTTGGCATGGAAGTACCTTTCTTAAAATGAGACTGATGTTTTCTAACCGTGATCTAAGCCTACAACTTAGAATGAGTATGGTTCAGTGTTATATTTTTGCCATTCTATTTTATGGGAAGGAGGCACCGACACTTAACCAAGAACTAATATGCAAAGTCGAGGCTTTTGAGATGTGGATCTTCAAACGCATATTGAAAGTTTCCTGAGTAGATTCAGTGACAAATGATGAAGTCCTCCGGCGTATGAAAAAATACCGAAAAGTGCTTCTGTCAAGATGAGAAAGCTGGAGAGCTGGACCAAAATATAGTCTGAACCAACTCATAACCAAGAGGAAAAAAAGTGGTAAAAGAAGCTTAGGAAGTCGCCGCATAACTATACTAAGTAAGCGGTAAATAAAATCGTAAAAATTTCGACAAACAATATTGCTTTATAGGATTACTTTATAAAGCTGTAGAGAAAGGATACAAATATAAGTTATTTATTCTGTTTATAAAACTAACAACATTAGTCAACTCATGCGTGTTCAAATGAACTCAGCCATTCAGTTTCAAAATAATATATAAATTCAAGATTAGTTTATTTGTTCGCCGAAGAATACTGATGCATTATAAATGTAAATATTATTTTAATAAAAAAACACCAAAATTTGTGTGAATTTGCCTTAATTATTTAATGTTATTTCTTTTTAATTATTATTTATTTTACGCTTCACAGGCCATGAGGCTCAACTACAGAAGTGAAATGCATCACAAAACATCCAGGCTTTAATAAATTACACAGATTTATTGTGACTTCACCGGAAATCGAACCCGGAACCCTAGGTGCGAGAAGAAGTCTTCCATTGAACTACGAGGGCCACCTCTCTCTTGTAAAGATAATTTATTTTTACTATTTTTTTTAAGATTTCAAATGCCTTCATTTTTAGAATTTAAAGTAATTTCTTAAGTTAGCTCTGACGTCTAAAAATACACCAGAACAACAATTGTAGACCTTGCTCTGAGTATTAGAAAATCTGATTATAGTCCGAAATAAAATATAACTTACATTACTTAATTTTTCTAATTAAATATAAACATAAATAAGACCGAACATTGTGCTTCTAAACAAAGCAATTTTGTTTAAAAAAAGCCTACTATTTATTTGTTTCATAATTACCAGAAATGATAAAGGCTCTGATAATCGTGGTTCTACTGAGGGTAATAAAATAAATGTTGAAGATTTTCAACCCTCGACTGCCAGTAATACTGGTAAACAAATAAATCCATTATGTTTTAAGCGCAAGTAGATTAAATCCTGTCTATACCTACCCTTAACACCAGGCAGTGGAAATGTATTTGTATCTGAGGATATCATTTTAAAGATTAAAGAATATGATACAGGAATCACTCATACAATTTTATTAATTTAATTCATTCATTATTTTATCACTCCTATCGTTTTCATTTTTGAGTTTCGAGAGGAGCGAATCTTTATCAGAAAGTGTAATAAATATTTGCTTAAGTCATCATTAAATTAATAAAAAAATCATGTTGCACCACAAAGTAATGGTCATATCAATAAATAATATGAAATTACATTTTCTTGAACAATTATTTATTTAATTGAGCAAGTTGCCTTAAAACTAAATGATTTATTTAAAAATAATAATAATAATATACATATATTGTGACAATGTCCTAATTCCTTAACCACGTTATTCCAATCTTGGATGCACAGTCACAAGAAACAACGTCATGGAAATTACGTCACACTGCATCCAGAGAGTAAAACTGCAGCTTGATGCAACACAGCACTAATTACGCTTACATCATCTACTGTCCACCTGACCTATACATCAGTCATCTCATTCATCTCAGTGATCAAGTTATGGCATACATAACTTGTGAGTAGATATGAATTATTTTTCTATTACCGAACGATTTACAATCAATTGTATATTTGGAAAATTGGAACAATAAAAAATGTCATTTATGTTAACATTTAGTTTGTTTTATCTTTTAGTTTAATTCTTAAAAGTATGTGCCGGTAATAATTAACGTGAATGTAATTTTTAGATACTGATTAAATTGCTTAAAAAATGGAGGTGGGGGTTAAAATTCAATACCGCCCTTATATCAAAACGCCCAATACGTTTTGACGTGTAACATCTTTCCTCTTGCTTCTCTGCACCCAATGAGCGCGCGCGGAGCGTGCGCAATGGAAAAAAATCATCGTTTAAAAACAAATAATGTCCAACCAAGTGCTATCACAGCGAAGACGCACACTTCCAACAGTCAACGCTTCTAAATTTGTATATATGGTGCGAGGCTGGTGTCAAGCTTGTGGATGTTGTAACTTTGTTATATTTTGGCTTACCTATATCTTCTTTTTTTGCTTATTTTTTATTTGGCTTGTATAGCCAAATAAAAAATAAGCAAAAAATACCTTTTATATTAATTAATTACACTTTTTTACATTAATGTAAACAATATCTACCCTTAATGATGTAGATTCTCAAATTTTATGTAATTTATGTGATTATTTTTAAATATTTATTCAAAATTTCCATACAATATGTATGGCGGCACACTACCGCCATCTATGAAAATAAATAAAAGCATATAATTGACCAAACACATTTCTAAGCAAAATATGTAGGTATGTAAATATACGGTACCTACCTAGTGCGGCAAAATTCAATAATAAATAAATGCACATACATTTTCTTTACTCGTATTTACTAATTAATAAATATATAGGTATTAGATTTTTAAAATTTT